>MU619273.1:45132-80799 GCA_025201805.1 Parasitella parasitica
AAAAAGTAAATGAGGGCCTCCTTAATTCTCAGGAACACGTACTGTTCACAAGAATGGCTTTATATTAAACCGTAAAATGCGAGGGAGTAAATCCCTATATCAGTTTACTGTCGGTTCGGCCTCTGTCGTTTTTACCACTCTTTCAGGTATATTTCGCAGTTAATGTACAGCGCATCAAAAGGATGATGCGCGCTAGTACACTGGGAATATGAGGTATATTTGGCGAAATGTCCTTTTACTCCATTGTTGTGCGGGGATCAATCCTAGCAGTGATTCCTAACTGTATCAGCAGATATTAAAATCTACAAGCTTGGAGCCATAGGACGTGTCGTTCTCCTTGTATGCATGTAGTACATCAACAAATTCGTTGAGCAAATCAGGGTTTTTTCCTTTTTCATAGAACAAAAAAGTAAAAAGTGCTTAAAACGGGCCGTAAAAAAAAAAAAAAAAAAAAACCGAGCGTATGTTACATAACATTTGATCCATACTGCATACATTTCAGAAAGAGAATGACTTCAATCGAAGTTTGTGTAAACGCCTTTATCCATCTTTTTCTATTTTATCTATTCAAAACAGCTGTAATGGCTCGATCGTCCTCGTCGTTGATGGCTCTGCCAGCAGCTGGAACGATTTTCCTCGCTAGCGCAATCTACTTTTACTGCCAAAACAAGAAAAAGCAAAGCTCTCTCCCTCCAAGAGCGCCTGGTTATTTGCCCGTTGTCGGCCATCTGCTCCAGCTCACAAAGCCAATTCCTATTCAGCAGCTGTTCTACAACTGGAGTCTCGAGACGGGGCCCATTTACACCTGCTATTTCGGAAGTCAACGCTGGATTGTGCTGAATTCGATCGAAACTATTCGTGATTTGATCGTTGATCGTGGCGGGGTGTACTCGTCGAGAAAATTGCCCGATACGCTTGTCCACGATTTCATGCAAGGAGGTACGTTAGTAGAGAGAGAGAGAGAGTGTGTGTGTGTGGCTTAATTGGCAAATAACACTTGTACGTCAATTTTTACATAGATCAAGGTGGAGGATTTGCGTTCTTTCCTTATAACGCAAGTTGGCGAAGACTACGTCGAATCGGTAAGTTACGGCATGCGTGGCATGTTGCCTCATTGTTTACTCACGCAAAATAGCGCATGGTGGGCTTATCAAGAACAAAGTCGATGAATATCAGCCGATCCTCGATGATCGTCGCACCGTATTCCTATCTCACCTGTTCAATTTGAGCAAAGAAAAGACCAACAATTCGGCCCAGGGCGTCCAGCTATCTGAACTTGTTGAGCACTATACCATGACCAGTATACTTGCCATTGCATTTGGAGACATGTGCAATTTTCAGCCGGGCGACCCTGCATTGCACAAAGCTTTCGCGCTCACCGAAAGAGCAGCAAACACTATGAGCCCCGATGAGCAGATGCGTGAATTTTTTCCCATTCTAAAGACACTTTGGCCAGTGAAAAGAGCGAAATACATTCAAGTCCGCGATGATGTTAACGAGTTCTATGGTGGCCTTTTGGACGAATTCAGGGCAAAAATGGCAGAGAATAGCGACAATGTCCCAGACTGCTTTGTCAGAGAGGTCATGAAGCTAAACGAGCTCACAGATCTGCAAATCAAAAACTTTGTAGCGATATTTGTGGGTGCTGGCTCGGACACAACAACGTCCACATTGGAGTGGTTGTTGGCGTACTTGGCCAACCATCCCGAGGTCCAAGACAGAGCTTTTGAAGAGATCAAAGATGCCGTGGGATTGGGAAGGCTTCCTGGGTCTCAAGATGGTAAGTGTAACTTTACTATTCACGCGTCGCTGTATAACCTGAACGGAACGGTATTATAGAGCCGATGCTTCCGTATGTGCAATGCATCATCTTGGAAGTCCTGCGTCTTCGTCCTCCTGCCCCTATTGCTATTCCTCATGCTACCAGCAAAGATGATGTATACAAGCAATGGCTCATTCCAAAAGATACAATCGTTGTGCTGAACTTGTTTGCTACCCACCAAAATGCCGAGCGCTTCCCTAATCCAACTGCGTTTATGCCTGAGCGTCATATGGACTTTGTCTTGTCAAGTCAGCAGCGAAAAGTGTTCAAGCAGACTGTAGAGGATCGCCCTCATTTGAGCTTCTCAACTGGGCGCCGTGTGTGTGTTGGCATTCATTTAGCTGAACGCACCTTGTTTATGGCAGCTTCTATGTTGCTGGCCAGCTTTAAATTGGAAAATGTTGGCTCGCCCATCAATGTCGACGTCCCTCGCGATATACGCGCTACTACTTGGTCGCCGTCTTCGTATAATCTTTGCCTAATTCCAAGACATGAAAACATAGAGCTCCTCTTTTAAATAAACAAAACATTAATTATATATACAATACATTCAGCATTCGTAGTCCGTTGGTTGTGTCTTGGTCGGGAGACAGCCATCATATAAGTTTAGGCTGGGAAAATAGCCCAATCTTTCTGTCTCTTTTTTTTTTTTATATATAATATATATTTCACTGGGGACACATCATGAACAACGACATTAAGGAATCTATCGCCAACACTATCAAAAGCCTCGACAGAGAGCTTCGAGAAATCAGCCTTAAGGTAGTTTGGTGGTGTATCAGTGCGCTCGTGTACTGACTTGAACTGTTCAAAAAGATCCACGATGACCCCGAGCTCGGAAACAAAGAGTTCCATGCTTATCAACTTTTGACAGAATACATCAAATCAAAAGGATTCAAAGTCACCTACAAGGCAGCAGGTTTGGAGACAGCTTTCATAGCCCATTATTCAAACAGTGGTTCCGGAAGACGAGTAGGGTTTGTGTGCGAATACGACTCATTGCCTGGGTAAAAAAAAAAAAAAATTAGTGCGCTCAGATCTTAATCCATGAAACGTTTCATCTAACAAAAAAAGTGTGTAAATTCTTGCTATAGTGTGGGACACGCATGCGGCCACAATATCATCACTGTGCAAGGCATTGCCTGCAGTCTTGCGCTGAAGGCCTTGATGGAACAAGATTTAGTACAGGGAACGATTGTGCTTTTCGGTACTCCTGCCGAAGAAACCACCAGCGGAAAAATCAACTTTGTTCAGCAAGGCATTCTGCAGGACAACGTCGATTATGCCATGATGCTTGTACGTATTTCGAGGGACTGGTTTGAATTATATTACAGTGACAGAGAATTTAATGCACATTGAGTAGCATCCCTTCGCTCAAGACGGCATTTACAGTAGAATGTTGGCTTTGGACTCTGCTGATATCGAGTTTTTTGGCAAGGCTTCACATGCTGGCATGGCTCCTTGGGACGGCATTAATGCTGTAGATGCTTTGATGCAAGGCTTTGATAACATTGGCATGTTGAGGCAGCAAATTCTGCCCTCTGATAGGTAAACTTTGGCATATAAAAAAAAAAACGAGAGATAGATCCTTCGTTTGGCTGATGTTTATTGCATTTAAAAGAGTCCATGGCATCATTACTCACGGCGGCAAAGCTGCTAATGTCATTCCAGATTATGCATCAGCTCATTTCTACGCTCGTTCCATCACAAAAGACCAGCTGAAAGAACTGAAGCCTCGTGTCGATAATTGCTTCAAGGCAGCAGCACTTTCAACTGGGTGCGAGATCAAGATGCAGTGGGGACCATTGGGGCCCGTTGAAGATGTGTTTATGAACGACGCAATGGCATTGAATTTCAAACACTATATGGAAGAGGAGGGTATCACATACCCATCTCGTGTGGAGGAAGAACAAACTAGTACAGGCAGCACTGATATGGGCAACTTTAGCTATGCAGTTCCTTCCATCCATCCGGCCTATGGCATCCATACTACTGCTGCTAATCACACCAAGGAATTTACCATTGCTGCTAGAACGGAAGTTGCTCACCAGGACACCTTACGTGCTGCCAAGTGTCTTTCAATGACTGCGGCCGAAGTTATGGTCGATGATAATCTCTATGAACAAGTCGTTGCTGATTTCAAAAAGGGCAAGGCCCAGTAAAATTGTCAAAAATATACTATATCCCTAACCTCCATCTTGTATGGCAGACCCGTACGGTCAATAATAAGAACGCAATAAACTTACATGTGTATTTTCACTGAGACGTTTTTATGCAGTTTTGACATTTTCTGTGCAGTGAGCATATAACAGCAATAAAACCGTAAGCGGCCAAGTGAAAGACGATTTTCCAAGTACTAGGAATTCAGGTTGTAGTTTTTAATGCTTTAGCACTTAAAGTTTACTGCTCTCATTCCGAATTTGTTGTAGCTGCCCCTACCCCCTTTTTTTTTGTTTGGAGATATTGGCAACACAGCAGTAGCATAATTTTGCAAGCAAACTCTATTCAAGTCTCTAGGTAACAATCTACTTGTGTTGCTGCACACCTTCCGATTTTCAATATACATACTGCCTTTCTCCAAGCTCATATTCAACAAGCTAGAGCCAATCTGAAAACTAATAGTATGAAAATTTGTATCTATAGTGCTATAACATATATGGTTTAATGCAGAATTTATTTTTTGACTTAAAACAACTAATTTACATATATGATATATCTAATACTTTGTTGCGATATTTAGCAACAGAGATTTGATGCATGATTTGGAATCGAATGCCAACATATTGCTGAGCTTGAATTTACCACTGCTGCAAATATAGGCCTTTATAGTTGTACACCATCTATTTCAATTGAGGAGCAAACCATGATATTAATAAATAACTTGGGTATTTCTTAGTATAAATCAATAGCTGAGACACATTATAATACGTTTTCAAAGCTGTTTTTATGCAGATTCATGGTTCGGTTAAAAAAAAAAGGCCACTTAATCATGGCTATCACCTCTTTCCCCGCTTTAATGCATAACTTGCAATCTTTAAAATCTTTACAAATTACTAAGCGATAGAGATACAACCTTCTGCCAAAATCTTTTTCTTTTAGATTATTGTACAATATACCTAAGTTTTACGTACCTCTGACCATTTTCCAGATTTTGCCATGTTTGGACCCCAAACCTCAGATTCGATTTTTAGTTTTCAACTTTGGGTCGATCTTCAGGGTCATTTTTAGGTACGGATTTGAGGTCTAAACTAAGGTTACATCCAGGTACTGGTATAATAACTGTACCTCACTACGTCTTCCGATTCTCGATATCTATCTTTGCTGTCGAGATATTGCCAAAACTAGATTTTGCAGATTTTACAGCATATGTCCCTATAACAAGTACCAAATTTTGCAATTAAATCACGTTAAAGTTCCCAAGTAAAGTAGTAAGACACGTTTTGGTACATCTACTGATATTAAGCATGTTGTGGTGAAGCTCGAATTCGACAAGCTTGAGCCAATTTGTCGTTTTATGCTAAACTTTGTCCACCTTTTTCTCATCAAATCACTAAAGCACTTGGGCTTGAGTGATTATTAAAACCTTTTTGAAACTTGATTCTCTACTAGTTGTATAAGTTTTTAGATAGAAATTTTGAAAGAAATATTTCTTCATATGTTTTTAGCAGAGGCTTGATTTATTTTTATAACTTTAAAAGCAAAAGAAAGTATTTGAAGATACATGATATATCAATACAAACATAGAGCTACAAAATAGCTACGGAATGGTTTTTGTTTGATTAAAAAATGCCAATTTTTGAGCGAGATAATGGCGAAAAACAGTATGGTTTTTTTACCCTTTTGAATGGCTCCATTTTGGCCCTATAAGTCTAGGGACGAAAAAATGTTGATTGATTTTGGTTGAGACAAAAATTTAATTTCTGGCAGAAATAATAAAGCTACAGCTATGAACAAAATATTGACGTGTTGGTATTGACATGATGGTTTGTTTGGTCAACTTTATAGAGCTGAATGCGCTCAAAACATGCTTGATTTTATCCAAAAACTATCAAAAATGGCGTTTTTTGAATATTTGAAGATTAATCATATAAAAAGGTGTTTCTATATTCTTGTAATTTATATGCTTAAATGCAGAATTTTGTTATTGTTATAAAACACTTAGTTTGCAAATCCGATATACTTACTACGTTCTTGAGATATCTAGCAATGAACCATGCAAAAAAAATAAAGGATCTGGTTTGGGTTAAACTGGAAGCACACCGCTGAGATTGAATTTGTAGCCTCTTTTCTCGCTGTAAATGAGTGCATCACCTAGTTTTTATTGAGGAGCAAAGTATGATCCAAATAGGTAACTTGGGTATGCCTCAAAATGAATTGATATCTGATATGTTGTAAAATTTGATTTTGAAATCCATTTTTATATAGCTGGATTATTGGTTGAAATAATTTTTTCACACAATGTAGGTCATTTTTTTTAACCGCCTGAAAGCATAATCCGAAATTTCTAACATCTTTGGAAAGATTAATAGACAACAAAGATAGCCTCTCTAGCCAGAGTCTAATTTTTTTGCCTTGTTGAAACTTTTGCCTTTAGTAGTACGATATCATTACATTTTCAAAAGAAACCCCCTCCCCACTGACTGAAGTTCAAGGTCACCAGATATCCGAATGTCTGGAATTCCTCATCAATCATGTACCGTACATACAATAAAATTAGCTAATATGGAACGAGCGGGTAAACCTTCGTTATAAAAATTTGATAATTCAAGGAAAACCTTGAAAATCGAGAGGACATGTATCGCTTCGATATTACATTATATGTTATTGTAGCGACAAGCTTGCTGGCTTATGTGCATTAATAAAGTAACCTGTGATTCTTGTGCCTTGATTTTTTTTTTAAAACAAAAAAAAGTATAAACAAAATTACCCTTAAATAAACTTAATTCGCTGTAAAATACTGTTGAAAGTGAGAATTAGCTTTCAACAAACTTTATTGTTCCTTCTTGCTGCCTCTAATCATCCCGTATCAAGATTTTCAGGGGTGGCAAATATTTGGGGGGCGGCAAATATTTGGGGGGCAGCAAATACAGATTTGATTGCTTCTGTAAAAAAAGAAACATGATAGCCCATTCCTCTATTCTCTTTTTCATTTCATTTTCAAATTGAAGCCTCTTTTCTTTTTATCTAATCCTATTTTTTAACCCATTGGCAAGAAAATATAAGGTTACTTATGACTGAAAAGTCTTCAATTCTATCAGGCAGTGCAGAGCCTGTAACTATCAAAAAGGTAACTTTCAAAATTAGGCTCGACAGACATATTGTTTAACGCGTTCATTCCCTTCATTCGTAAAGATTGGGGCCAAATATATCGCTTATTCGCATACATTCTTTGCATACAGTAAGTTATTGTACCAGGTGAATTCAATCCTAATTCATTGATTTCTGCATATTTGAAACAGGCGCCTTTCTTGCAGCTCTCATTGTTGCTTGCTACACTCATTACTACAAAATTGTGCAAAACGAATACTTTGGTTACCCTGATGTAACAATTTTTTTTAAAAAAAAAAAAAGTTGGCTGGACAAACCTGATATGTGTACGTAGGAATGGTTTCCAAGTGTCAGTGCTACTACAGGTGACAGATACCCTGCTCGTGCAATCTTTCAGATTTTAATTGCCTTGACCTCTGGCCCAAGATTTGCGCTTGTGTTTTCGTGGTATTTGTACATCACAAAGTCAGCAAAGACTGTGTCAAAAGGATATGGATTGGGGTTGTTGCTAGTGGGCATCGTTCGTACTGTGTCTTGTGGAGGTTGGGTTTACATTACTTCCACTGACGATCATTTGACGCACGACATTGCCATGGTTATATATTTACTTTGTACATTACCGTGGCAAGTGGGCGTGCTCTATTCGAGCTCCAGTCATAATCAAACTGCTGTTCGATGGAGGAAGTTCATCTCATTTGCATTTTTCACCACATTACCACCAATGATCTATTTTTTCATTCAACACAAGGTTCAAAAGATCCCAGGAGGTAACATATTTAAAATTGTAGAGTAACGTATATTGACTGATGTGCATAGCTTACACTACTTATGCTTTCTTTGAATGGTCATTGATCCTGTACGATGTTGCTTACGATGCAGTTACAGCCATTGAATTTCAGGATTTTGAGTTATCCATTGTTGATAAGGCAGGTACTGCCCTAATTACAGAATCGTAAGTTTTCAAAACAGTGACTGATCGTAGCGGGAGACTAATAACTATTGTCGGTATATATAGCTCTGTTCCATTCGCTTCAAAGTAAATGCTATTTCTTTTTTCCCCTCGTGTATGGATAATATAGGAAATGTCGAGTACTGACCAGATACACTCAATTAGTCCTGAAGAAACCATATCTCCTTCAGCATTACGTATACTCGCATTACTTCCTGGTTTCGCCACAGAGACGTATTTAGGTAAAGCTTTTTTTTTTCTTTTTCTTTTTTTTATTGCTATTTGTTTAATGCCTCGTTTTGACAGCGTTTGTTTTCTGGTCAATGCTCACCTCTCTCACATTGCTGATTTGGTAAGAGTTTTTAATATTGGAAACAAATTGTTTATTGACCTAGCTTTAGGTATTTTCCTCTTTGGTATATGGGTATTTCTGGTTTCGAGGCGTTTTTATTTATCACATTGATGCCAGTTTTCCTTGGAATTGGTCCATTGAGACGTTTGATCGCCAAATATCGTGGATTTTTCCACTTTCTATCATTGATTGGCGTTGCGTCTTACCTTAAAGTGGATCCAGTATGGCGCTTATCACTGACTGCCATTGGTCTTGGTTTGAGCTTAACAACCTGGTGTGCTCATTGGATTGAATCAAGCAGACACACTGGCAATTTAGAACGTTCAGCTCTTACTTGGGGCCTTGGCCTAGTCTTGCATTGCGTTGTTAAAATGGCCTGGTATACAGAAAATCCCATCTGGCCTATTATGAACAAGGATAACGGTGGTTGGAATGATACGGGCATTGTCCTGGGCATTGTTGCCTGTGCAGAGGTGTTACTTCGCGACAATGCAGTTCGCCAATCTACCGAAAATGGCAAGGATTTGAACTCATTGTCTGGCAGTAATGCCACCAGTCAATTTGGCAGCTCCTTCTTTGCAGCGTCTGGATTCGGTGCTTTGCTGTTTGCTCTTCATTCCATGTTCACCGATTCATCTACTATTATGCGTTGGACTGTGGACGGCTACCCTAACTATGGCCCTGAGCCTGTTCCATGGGGCGTCGCAACTATTGCTGCGTTGGCCTTCGGTCTTTTATTGGCTCCCTACCGCCGGCTAACCACTAGCCTTATCTGGTATTTAGTTGGCTGTGGTGCCTGTGCTGTATTTTACTGCTATTCAGCATGGACAGCTTATTATGGCGGCCTTGTGCTAGGAACATACTTTGTTTCTATTACTCCAGCTCTTATTCGTGGGATTTCTACTCAATCTCCCTTCAAAACGTTATTTGGAGCTTTTATGACCTACAACATCCTCTGTTTGGCTCACGTATGGGTAGTTGCTTATGAGTTTGTTCCTGGGGGCGTTTATGCTCGTGAACGCACAGATGCTATTCTTATTGCGTTGATGGCTTTAACTGGTTTGGGCGTTTTGAATGCTAATAGACAAGCCTCCTTGGATATTCGAAAGAGATTAGCGCAATTCCATGTACTGAAATATGCTCGCTCCATGACGCGACTGGTTGTTGCTGGCCTCATTGCTATCTCTGCTGTCATTGCTTTAAACCGCGTTGCAAAGGCCAAGACGCCTGTTCCGTATACCACTACTGAGAAGTCCTTCACTGCTGCTATTTGGACAATACATTTTGCTCTTGATAACGACATGTGGGCTAGTGAGAACCGTATGCGCGATGCCATCCGTGATTTAGAATTAGATGTTGTTGGCTTGCTAGAATCGGATACTATGAGAATCATTATGGGTAATCGTGATTGGGCTCAGTCTATTGCTGAAGAATTAGGCTATTACGTTGACTTTGGACCTGCTAGTATGAAGCACACTTGGGGCTGCTTGATGCTTTCAAAATTCCCTATTCTCAAGTCGGAACACCATCTTTTGCCTTCTCCAGTCGGCGAACTCGCTTGTGCTATTCACGCTACACTAGATGTGTATGGCCAGCCTGTCGACTTTATCGTTAGTCATAATGGTCAAGATGAAAACTATAATGATAGGATCCAACAAACAAATGAATTAGCTCGTATCATGCGCACTAGTCCTAATCCATTTGTCTTTTTGGGCTACGTAGTGACAAAACCTCGCCAAGAAATCTACCATCTCTTGTTTGATGGTGGCGACATAAATGATATTGACCCTACTGATTGGGATCGATGGTGTGAATATATTGGTTTCCGCGGACTTCGCCGTATTGGTTACGCCCGTATCAGCCATGGCGGTATTACAGACACCGAAATCCAGTCTGGCAAATTCCAATTAGTGCAAAATCCTAAAGAATACTGGACAGCACAGTATAATCGCATTCCTGAAACACAAGTACCTGATCAGTTGAAATATCCGTCCATGTTCTATGGTACCGGTGTGCGTGGACATCGATACCATGTTTTCAATGAACCCCGTTACTTTGAAAACTGAAACGATGCTTTCTCTCTTCCTCCCTTTCTAATATACAATTTAATAAAGTCATTAAATATCAGTACCGATTTTGAGTTAAAGTTGCAGCTTTGCATTTCTTCGAACAATTTATGTGAATCGAAATACAATCTACATATACTGAATCAGCTTTGAAACTATACATATGGCTCTATGGCTTTTTCATATTTGTAGCTGCCATTTAATATGTATTATTCGGCTATAGCGATGCAATACAAAATGTGGAAAACTTTTTGAAGACAAATAAATCGTAAGCCTATGCTGCAAATAAAGAATGATACATGTAGCAAAGAATAAAGAGGTAATTTCGTGGTTTTCTAATGGTCTTATAACGAGTCAATCGGGCCCATTGCAGAAGTGATCCAAGGCAAATACAAAATAGTGGTGCAGTCGCATAAAGGCGTGTTAGCTACATGGTAAACGTACAGATATATCTAATTGACCCTACGTGAACACAAAACCAGTTTTTGAATGTCAAGTCAAGCACCTTTAACAAACAGATTATTCTAGATTTCTTCTTTTTCCCCACTTTTTTTTTTTAATTATGAGCCACTACACAGATTCCATGCATGAAAAAGCACCCTTCAGTGTTCGCATTACAAACTTTGCTTGCAATGAGTGCGATAGACGTTGGAGCAGTGCAAATGGAAGTCTGCAAGATTATCAAAAGTGCAAATATTGCTATACCAAGTGCTATCCCCTGGGCCATAAAATACGAGCACCTAATAAAACTGGAAACGAGAACAGAGAGACATATCAAGGGCATATTAAAGAGCTTTGCGGAAAATGTCAAAGATTAGGAAAGTCATGTATGATGCTTGAAAACGATTATGATGACAGTTACAGGGTCATTACCAATGCTGATGGCGAAGACATGTACCTGGATCGAGCATTTCAATTGAAAGCAAGTAAAACAGAGAATATGCATGTTATGGAACGATACGAGCTTAACGAATGGCCTGAACTGGCCTCAAACTCATTCCAATACGTCCCAAAAGTAAGAGATCAAGGCAGATCAAGCAAATTCAATGCAGTGTCTTCAAGCTCAGAAGAAATAACCTCAGTAGGGATTACAGCAGCGGAAACCTTGAAAGAAATAATTCAAAAAGCTCGGCGAGAGTCAAATGAAATGAGCAATGAAGAAGTTGACGACGAATTCATCGCTAATCATGACTATTCCAACTATGTCGAAGAATATGACTGCAATGATGTATGGGGAATCTGGGCATACGACTCTATGGCTTCCGATCAAGACGATGAATGGAGCTGCATGGATTTCAGTAGCAGACTGAACCAGGATAATGATGATGGTAATGAGCTCGTAGGTTTGTTTGACGATTGTGATGAACGCGGTTTGGAAGAGAATGGTCAATATCTCTCAAGCCAAGACCAGGAAGCCTATTTCAATGATAATTTACAAAGAATTGAGAACTTGCATTTTGCAGATGAAGAATACATGTCTTAAACGTTCGAAAATTCAAATCAAAAGTTATCAAACAAAGTATTTATAACACATAACAGTAATATCATTAAATAATAAATAAATACCGCCTCATTTCTATGTAGTTATTTCCAGATTGAGCTCTCACAAACTAAAGTAGGAGCACTATGTATGATTTCCGAGTACTATCTGTATTGTGTACGATCAGCTGTTTGATATGTATACCTGTCAAGTAAGCTATAAGCAAGGGCATTTCATGGTTTTATGATTCATAGGAGCACTCTAAGATAATGCTTTTCTATTATTACATAATGGATCAGCAAAAACCAATATTTTATGTACAAAACGCGTGTTAGCAACGTATTAAGTCCATGGATTTCAATGAAGTTACTTTCTGTATTAAATCTAATGTATGTAACCATTACATTGCTTAAGAGACTTGTTCAAGTAATACAAACATCGTCATTTATCAATCAAAACGCGTCAGTTGCTTATGTTTGTTGCAACAAACAAGGAAAGTAGCTTCGCATATATTCCGTTTGCTTATCTAGCCATAAGTCAAAGATGACATATACTTATATTAGGTAAACGTAAAAGACGCATAAAAAAAGAAAGAACTAAGAGCTTTAATAATATAGACTTGTTTTTCCATAGATTATTTTCATCGAGTCCCAAGGGTTTGCGTATTAGATCATTGATTTTTGGAGTATATAAACATATGTCGGATTTCCGCCTCTTCGCTTTTAATCTCTCAGTTTCTTCCCTTCTTCCCCCCCCCCCATTTACTTCTTTGAAGTATTTTCAGGTAGGTTTTTACAAATCTTAATAAGTATGCGTGCTTCATGTCTTTGCGTAGGTATGTAGAATGGTAATTTCCCAAGCTGGAATAATGAGAGTGCATATTCTATCCACAAAATTGCTCTAAAAAAAATTCTTTTGCTGATGCATCAAGTTAAAAGTCTATCTTTTGTTGATACTTTTTTTTGTCAACCTCTTCAAAATGTTTCCTCTTTATTACTCTAGATGGATGAGGTTCCAAGGTATCTTTTTTCTAAGATGTCTGTTGTTCCCTTTTAACGCTTAACATAAGCTCTTGGCTTAGAATGTTTGAATGTTCCCAACTCTTTTTACTCTTTCGACCTTCAATGATGTTCTCTTTGACTTTAGAATGCGTGAATATTCTTTTACTCTGATGTTTCCACGTATTTACTTTCAAAGCTAACTCTAGCTCAAGCTTTTCATGGCTTTTTATTTACTGTTTCGTAGTGGAGCGTTATTAACAGGCTCTCCGATGTTGTATGATGTTTCTGTTGATTTTACTACAGTGTTTATGATATATGTATATGGCCTTTTTTCTTGCCATCACTCCCTAGCCCATAATTTTTTGTGGTATTTGATTGCTCTAAGGTGTCTCGAATGCTTTCAACATATACGCACATTTCTCCATGCACTCACTCTCTAGCTTAGGTATTCGTAAACTAGTAGCCTTTCTTTAAATGTATCACTCGAGTGTTTGCACTATTTATTTATACTTTGGTTTAGCCTAAAATGTTGTTCCAGCATTTTCTATCACATCCTTGTTGGACATAAATCACTGGCTGGTCTAAATAGAAGTAATCTCACATAATATAATATAATAGTTTGAACCAAGCTCATTAAATCTTCTCACTTTATATACAATCTCTGTATCTCTGCCGCGGTTCCACCAATTTTCATGATTTTCAAAACGGAATTTGAAGTGAATAAAGTGTATCATCCCATGGCTTGGTTTCCATGGAAATAAATTGATTCACATAACATTTATTTGCTCTCGAATCTTAAAGCAGAGGATTTATAACAATGGGTAATGCTTGAGAGACGCATTGATGTTTTAGTGTGTGAAGAATTTACTCGTAATTATTTAACATTTTTGAAAAAACAGAGCACAACTCTTATTATAGCAAATTCTAGTTGATTTATATTTGAACCTATCATGCTTTGTATCCTCTTTTTGTTGAAATAATATGTGAAACGCCTCGTTATATCCACATCAAGTGTATAATAATAATAGCTAATGGTCTACGTAGCTACATTTTTGTGTTCCTCTCAATCCCTCAAGTCTCCGGCATATCCCTGCAATCAGATAGTGTTTGCTAATCTGCCATATCCATGGATAAGTCAAATTTGTGCTGTTATATAAAATATGCTCATGATGCGTATTAAATTGATCAGGGGAATAGTATGAGCTAAATATGTGCAATGATTACCAATTTGTTTACATGAAAAATCCATCTCTGCGCCAAACAGTGTTTTCGTGCATTCATTGATCAACACATGTCGTTACGAACAGTAACTTTATATTCATCCTACACATTATTTCTATCGAGCATATCTCATACCTACATCTCCCATGTCGTCTTTACTTGGCAAAAATATTTTTAAAAATTAAGGAAAGGATTTAGCTTATATAGTTAGTTTAATCAACAACAAATAAAACAATCGATAGAATCAGGAGTACAGTTTACGTCCCCAAAATTTTACTTTTTAGGATGGTTCAAGCGGTTGTGTAATCGATACTTTGAACATTTAACATTTATTATAATGTCTAATGGCACCTACAGCACCAATCTACGTAAAAGGCATCCCGAAATATTTAGGTTTGTGTATCTCAGATGATAATAATAATAAGGCAGAGGATTTGAGTGTCTCGAATGCTTAACCTTCTTTTCAGAAATCATGGGGATACTATTACTACAATCAAACAATACGACCGACTCCTTTTGCAACGTTACTACTGTACGTATAATGCACTGAATGTGTACTAGGTCATTTCAGAAGAAGATTTTGTTACATATTGTACTCAACTGGCGTGCAGCAATTCAGTACAATCAATAGGTAAGGTACGGCATTGGCTTTTGCAACTCTTTATGGGTATATTACTTTATTTCTCCTGCCATAAGTTGTAATTTCATCACCTGGTTTTTTTTTTTCCAAAGCCATGCAATTCTGATTATAAATGCTGATCTTATCCGAAATGTCTGATACAGATGGCTATATGGAACTTGCGCACTTATAACAATTGCACTGTTTCAGTTTAGCATTAAAACCATCTACTTTTGAAATTCTAACCGACGGTTTTATGCTTGTAGTCGAATAGCGATATTCGATCTTTTCAAATGGAATAGAAATCAGAGCCACCATGTATGTCAAACATTCAGCACATTTAGTGCATGGGCAGAAGAAATACCCGAAAAAACTGTATTATTCGTAAAGATAATGCCATTCTCCAATGACACGGACGTGGCCATTCTAATCTATATTGCTGGTTTTTTAATATAACGGTTTAGGTGTCCAACTCTGCTATTTTTTGGGTATGAATATCCTTGCCAAACTATAACATTATCTCGATATAGTTATTATTATCTTTGTTCGACTTTGAATAAGCAGATTTCAGTCTACCCAGCTGGAAATCAGCTAATTGCATCCAAAGTGTCTTGCTTTCTGAAAAAAACCCAGTACTCGGACCCAATCATATGGCTTTTTTGATTAACCTTCACCGTTTGTTACACAATGGTTGAGTGCCCAAAAAGGGGGATACAATGGTGGCCATATGAACTATTGTAAGAGTAATCATTAGGAGCCAAACAAATAAATCATTTAATCGTGTGCACAATTTAGATTCTGCGAAAAAAAAATTTAAGGAAAAACTACAACATTTGTCATGTTAGTGTAGGCAAAATACGTCAAAGTAGGGCACCTCATTAAATGGCATGCATTGCCCTAATTATTTTCAAAATACCTCAATTGGCAAGACCAAATTTCTAATTCTTGCATGCAAATTAAGATTAGCATTCTTATCCAAAAGATGCAATTCAAAATGGGTTATACGTGTTTTTTGACTTGCAGATGAAGAAACCTTGGTTTTTGCATTTGGAACGTTGTGAAAAAAGAACATTTCATCGTGATCAGCCTTGAAAATTCGACACATAGAAGCAATTTAATCATAAATAAAAGAGCGTAAAGTACGATATATAATGAACGGAGTAAAAGAACGTGATGTATATAAATATATGGTAATAAAGGTCAAAGCATAATATGTGATCTTTCAATAGTTGGGAAAAATAACACGAGGGTGGCATAAGTAGAATCAGGCTGAAAAAAAAAAGATTCATTGTGCATTATACATCAACAAAATTGATCGAAAATTGTCAAGATTTGCTGTTGTTGCTGGATGGTGGTTGATATTGCGATTTTTCTCTAGTTTGAGCGAGCTGCAGTTCTAGTTCTAGTTTTTTTATTGACAGAGCATCACGATCTAATTCTATTTCTGCTAGTCGAATAGCATACTCCATTTTATTTCGTTCATAATCTGATTTTATTGCTTCATATTCGGCTTGTTTAGCATTGTATGAAGCTTTTTTGGCGGCATATCTTGCAATTCTTACGCTAGAAGAAGCTGTGCTGCTGTTGCTAGTGCTGCTTCCTTGGCTTGCCTTCCTCTTTATCCTGCCATCACTTTGATCATCCTCTACAGGAGGAAGATCAACCGCTGGGACGCGCGGAAGAGACCTTAAATAAATCCGAATTAATTACATTCCGATTATTGAGCTATGTCTAGAATTGATATGATATTTACCATGTACTACGCATAAGATGTGAAGGGATAGATAGTGCTCTTAAGCGATCCTCGTTAAGATGTGGTAATACGGTTGAATTTGAGCTTGCATTATAGGTAGTAGTAGAAGGGGAAGCCGAAGAAGTCGAATCACAATCAGGTCGAGGGAGAACTGAGTTGCTACTATTCGCATTATGTTGGTGCTGCTGTTGTTGTGAAGTATGATGTGAAGCTCTACTGTTAGGGGAATAAGGAACAGTTGAAGAAGATGGTGTGGGAATCGTTGTAATACTAGACGCAATAGGCGAAGTAGAAATAGGAGGGATATATCCATCCGTTCGTTGGTTACCAAAAAGTTGTTTACATTGCTTATGGAATTTGCTCACTTCTCTTATTTTTTCTAGGAGTATTTCTATTAGTATAAGTAGCTTTGACCACTTAGATCAGTTATATACTACCGTTAATCAATGCTTCATCCTTTGTACATGTATTCAATTGTAATCTCAATTGTTCTGCTTCTCGAAATCCTTTTTCAAGAGACATCAATTTAGATCGAACTGATATTGCCATGTATTCATCACCATCAAATAGTTTTTTTGCTACTTCACGGCATGCTTGTGCCTTATTCCTAGCTAATTTGCCATCATTTTCAGGCAAGGTTAACCAATTCAATATTTTCTTTACTTCATCATCGGACCAGTATTTGTAGTTGCGAGGTTTTTTGGACAAATGGATATGTTCCTGAGATGCTTCGTTCGAATGAGACGAGGAGGGAGGGGTTTCTGGGATAAACTTGACGTCGCGCGTGGGTGAGCCAGTTATTGACATATATAATTAGCTGTTATTTACAAGAAAACAAGAAAAATAAAGAAAATAAAAAGGGGGCAAATAAGCTATTATTTTGTTATGTAAATGTGCGATGGAAGCGAAAATTGTCTTTTTGAATTCCAAAAAAAACAATAAAATAGAGATGTAATTATTTTTTTAAGAAAAAAAAATGAAAAGGAGAACGAAGAAGAAAGAAAAAGAGGACCAGAACAAAACAGAATCTGAAATGCCTTATTTTGTATTGATTTTTTTTTTTTTTTTTTTTTATTTTTCAAACGTTATAAAAAGGGAAGGGCGAAACCTTTCTTGGTTTAAAAAAGCCGATTTTTTTCTCTTTTCAAACATAAATTACTGTCAAACCCCATGTTAGCCTCAATTTTTGGTTATTTTTTGTTGCATATAACGAGATCTTGAAGCAGAGATCAAAAACCTTCAATGTCGGGATTTCATTTACTAACTAGAAACTACACAACATTAGGTATATCCGAGTTTGCCTGCAAGTGGCAAGGGGTTTTTTAGTATAAATCGAGATAAAGTATAGTTATTAACAAAAATATTAAAATGTTTAGGACTTAAACGCTTTTTATATGTAATACAAAAGTCTATAAACTATAAACTTACGATGCCCAAAAAAGATTTTGAAAGCGGAGTTTATAGCGTCAATTAAAATGAGCCCTGATTTTGCATTTCGAAGTTTAAGGGGAATATTACGTTCAAATCATCCAAATATTAAACATAATAATAGGCTTTTTTTTAATTTATTTCAAGATAGAGTTCAATCAATTGAATGGAAAATCAATTGGTCAAATTGGAGCTTGCTTTTTTATTTGTGGCTAAGAGCATACCATTTTTTCGCTAATAGACATTATACGGTTCCACAACGGACTCGGCAACCTAATAATGGTTTCAAAAGTCACAGGAAATGGTTGTAGGTGTGCAGAGTGGGATATCGGGACCCATATCATGCAAGGAAGAGGTTTTCATTTTGTATTTCATAAAATAGTAATGGATTTCTCGTATTGTCTCACAAAGGATGTTAAACTTCCAGTGTCTATAAGAATGTAAGATGTTAAGTTTCAAATATTTCATGTAATAACAAGAAACAAAGTGCCACATTAGAAGGAAAACGCGATCCACTTCAGCAACAAGAGTAAATAGCGAGCTTACAAGAAAAACTTGACTAATAACGATATATTCATAGTAATTTACCTTATCTATATATTACAGTTCAATTATTTGCTGATAATAAACCATTAACCGTTCCTGTGAAGACTAGTTACAAAGCATTTCGAAATCACTGGAGGTATACTAGCTTTAATCGAAGGAATATAATAGACTAACTCCATAATCAAAAGTTGGAATGAATGGCTTACTTTACCTATAAAATACTGTGATCTACCATCGTCTGCACAGTTTGCTATTACAGTATGGGAAACTATTGGACCTCGAAAAGTGAAGCCCGTTGGAGGCACTACTTTAAGATTATTTGGAAAACAATTGTAAGTTACATCCCGCTCAAATTGATAAAACAAGACTAATTGCTGTGGTATTGTTTGGTAGCACACTGCGTAAAGGGAAACAGAAGCTACGTCTATGGATAGATTGTGAAGCTGATGGAAACCATGATACATCTACACCTAGTAAATTATCCAATATAGATGATAATGACATGAATAAATTGGAAAAAGTACGTATTTCACACGAAATAACTAAAACAGATTACCTATTAACGTAAGTCAGTTGATGAAACGATTTGATTGTGGCGACATCCGCCCCGAAGAATGGCTAGATGTCATGGCATTTCGCCAAGTTGAAAATATTCACAAGGTAACAGCATGCTGTACACAAAATTCATTGTTTTGATTTATTATTGTGATAGAATGTATCCAGTACATCTAATGATTTAGCACTTTATGTCGATTTACCAAAATTTGATTTTCCAGTAGTGTATGGAGAAATGGAATATGATTTACCAGGCCCTTTTACGATAGTTCAAACAAACACAGCGCAAAATATTAACGATAATGAGCCTTTGATGGCTGCCATGAGTCAACATATTTACCCTGATGATAACACTGTTACTGATCAAGATGCCGTGATGCATTATTCCATTATACTTGATCCTGATTTTCAGCGAGAAAACCCTGTGGAGGCCAAACATCGTCGTTTAGTTCGCAGCCATCGCAATGGTCCTCTTGACCGAGACCTAAAGCCTAATCCAAAGATTCGAGATGAGTTAAATGTATGTGAAATGTTAAATCTAAAGACTGAATAGCGTTTAACCGCGATTGCTAGAGTATTATGGGGTATCCACCTACCCAAAAACTAACTCCAGAAGAAAAAGATTTAGTTTGGAAATTCAGGTTTTATCTCACAAGAGAGAAACGCGTAAAGTATTTGATCGTGTATAATGAGAATGGAATTGACACAAGGTAATAGGCCTTGACTAAGTTCTTGAAATGTGTTGTTTGGACCGATCATACTGAAGTTCGGCAAGCTGTGGATTTGTTACCTCTCTGGGTCAACATCGACGTTGATGACGCATTGGAGCTCTTGGGGAAAGAATTCGAAAACAGATCTGTTCGTTCATATGCTGTCAATCAGCTTCGAAAAGCAGACGACGAGGCAAGGGCTATATCTGTCATAAAATTTATAATTTTTAATGTGTACTCTTACAGGATTTATTCTTGTATTTACTACAACTGGTTCAAGCATTAAAATTTGAATGCACGTCTGATAAAACTCTTGATCCAAATGGGTCTTCATTGGCACAATTCTTAATTGATCGCGCAAGTAGTAATCCCATCTTGGGCACATACTTTTATTGGTATGTTATTGTAGAAATCGATGATCTTGTGTGTGGAAAGTTATACGCCAAAGTTGCTTTTCATTTTATCGAAGCATTGATTCAGGTAAGTAACACTGATTTAAATCATTCCACAAGTCAATAATATATTTGTAGAGCCCAGAAGGTTACAAAAGAAGAAATGACATGAGATGTCAAGGTGTGTTGATTGAAAATCTAACAAAGTTGGCGCAAAACATACGAATCATGAAAGAACCTAGAGTCAAAAAGGTATGCATGAAAACAAAATCAAACGTAATATTTGAAGCTTTGGCCCTGACCTCAACCTTAGATTGATCATTTACGTGCAAGAATTGCAGATCCTAAAGGCACATTGTTCAAGTTTAAATCTATTACTCTTCCATTGGAGCCTGATAAGCAGATTTCTGGTGTAGTTTCTTGTAAGTAGAAAGAAACATAATTAAAAACGTTTGCTTATAGCTGTGGTTTTATAGCGAAATCGAGTATTTTCAATAGTAATCTTCAGCCACTGCGAATCACATTCCAATGTCAAGACGGCTCAGAATACCCCATCATATTCAAAGCCGGTGATGATTTAAGACAAGATCAGCTCGTAATTCAAATTATCTCACTAATGAACAGATTACTATTGAAAGAAAATCTCGATTTGAAACTGACTCCATACAAGGTTTTAGCAACTGCCGCTGATTCTGGTATGATGCAGTTTGTGCCATCCATGTCATTAGCTGCAGTGCTCAATGAACATCAAAACAACATTCTCAACTTTTTCAAAGCACATCACCCTAGTTTAGAGCCTGGCAATGTTTATGGGATCGATCCAAAAGTGATGGAAACCTATATTCGCAGCTGTGCTGGCTACTGTGTCATCACTTATCTATTAGGTGTTGGTGATCGACATTTGGACAATCTATTGCTATCCACTGACGGCCATTTGTTCCATGTTGATTTTGGGTTCATCCTAGGCCGTGATCCAAAGCCTTTCCCTCCACCCATGAAGTTGTGCAAAGAAATGATTGAAGCCATGGGAGGAGCTAATTCGCCTCATTATTTGAGTTTCCAACAATATTGCTACACTGCATTTACGACCTTGCGTAGAAATGCGAATCTTATTTTAAACTTGTTCTCCTTAATGGTGGATGCCAATATCCCAGATATTAAAATTGAACCAGAAAAAGCAGTGATGAAGGTATGCCATTTACACAAATATAAATCTAAATTGGCACTCATTTTTGTACTAGGTTCAAGAAAAATTCAGACTTGATTTAACAGAAGAAGCAGCTATCAGTTACTTTCGTGGTTTGATTTCCGAGAGCGTGAATGCTCTCTTTCCTCAAATCATGGAAACGGTTCATAAGTGGGCTCAATACTGGCGAAGATAAGATTTTCACATGCAGTTTTGAATATTCAGGGCCAATTTGATTTGTTTAGTCATCTGCAATGGATATTATTTTCCCGTTTATTTAGTAAGATTTTTACCCACACTCCACAGCGCATTACAGTGTTGAATAAAAGACTACTTTTTCTTTCGTTCCCCTTTCCTCTCTCTTTTTCTAGTTACAAATCACACACAACAAGAAAATGGTCTTCAAAACTAAACTCACCGAGCTGCTTGGCATTAAACATCCTATCGTTCAAGGGGGTATGCAGTATGTCGGCGTCGCTGAATTGGTTTCTGCTGTATCAAACGCTGGTGGCCTTGGCTTGATCACTGCTTTAACTCAACCTACACCTGAGGCCCTCCGCGCAGAGATTAGACGCTGTCGTACAATGACTGATAAACCTTTTGGTGTCAATTTAACCTTTTTGCCCGCTATCGTACCACCTCCTTATGAAGAATATGCTCAGGTTATCATTGATGAAGGCATCAAGGTAGTTGAAACTGCCGGTAACAACCGTAAGTATAATAAAATTACTCTGTTTCAAAGTTCTAACGTTTTGCTATAGCCGGTAAATATATCAAGATGTTCAAGGCTGCTAATATTGTCGTTCTTCACAAATGTACATCGATTCGCCACGCCTTATCTGCTCAACGTTTAGGTGTAGATATTATCTCTATGGATGGTTATGAATGTGCTGGTCACCCTGGTGAAGACGACATCACTGCCTTGATTTTATTAGCTAAAGCCGCAACAAAATTAAACATTCCTTACATTGCCTCTGGCGGCTTTGGTGACGGTGCAGGTTTAGCGGCTGCCTTGGCCTTAGGCGCTGAAGGTATCAATATGGGCACTCGTTTTATGTGTACTGTCGAATCTCCAATTCATAACAACATCAAGGAGACCATTGTTAAAGCTGATGAGCGCTCAACTGCTCTTGTTTTCCGTCCTTTCCGTAACACATCCCGTATTTTTAAGAACTCGATTGCTGTTGAAGTTAATAAGCGTGAACAAAATCCTAATGTTCAGTTTGAAGATGTTCGTGAGCTTGTTTCTGGCGCCCGTGGCAAGCAAGTTTACACAACCGGCGATAGTGGTGAGTTGGTTTTGTTGTATAGATCTGCATGATTTTTAAGTACTTTTAAACAGAATTTGGTGTGTGGACTGCTGGCCAAGTAGTTGGTATTATCGAAGACATTCCAACTTGTGAAGTTTTGGTTTCCCGTATTGTTCGCGATGCTGAATCCATTGTTGCTGATCGTTTAGCCAAGATGTATGTGCCCAACAGCAAATTGTAAATAGCTTTACTATTACACATGAGGAAAGGACAGAGTCAATGATTTTGAGAAAATCGTTTAGAAGTAATGCATATCATAAATTGACGTCCACTACTAAATATACGTTCAAATAAAATAAATAATCTAAAGCAAATTAAATTATTTCAATATATACTGGGGCAACATTTTTATCTCAGGATCCCATAGTGCCTTCAAATCAATACAATCTTTACATTACATATGGTAGATTGTAAAAGTTGTCAGTAGAAAACGGTAATTTTTATACAAGAATTGCATATAAACGTCTCTAAGTTTTGGTAAAAAAGTTAAGGCATGTTTTATACTTGGGCTAATACAGGCACGATTATCTGATAAGTGCTTGATTTCTATTGGCGACGCATATATCAAAATTTATGCGCAAAATCTTTTTTTTTTTTTGCAGTAGCGAGATCAGACCTGGAAAACATAGGGTAAATTCAGTACTATCTGATGCATACTTTTATTTTGAATGAATTATCCTATGACACAACAAACCCTAATATTATGGTAGGGACAGGAAGATGACTAAAAATATCCGATTTATGGTTACTACCCATTTTATTATGGACATCCGTATGGATAGAAAAACTGATTTTAATAATTTATGTGTCGAAAACCATAAAAACAAGTAATAGTCTTTTGTAATTACAGTTATTGAAAAAGAAAATAACCTTAATGTACACTATAGCATTGAATTGCACGAAACAAACCGCTCAATTAATGACAAGTAATAATAAGATGTTGAAGTACTGCAACAGTAGCTTGATAAAAAAGCACACACATCCATATCTGTTTACAAAAAAAACATTGTTAATACTACACAAATAAATAACATTTTATTAGCATCGTCGACGCGGTATGCCTTGACAAATAAGAGCGGTTCTTCCTACTCTCTTGGCCGGTCTACTGTCTGCTTTAACAGTATCTTGGCTCTCTAAATAATAAGATTTTTAAACGCATTATTAGTAAAGAGTCGCCTTATTCAATATTTAATACAGTGTTTGTGGTCTCCCAATCATTCAAGAGGCATGAAGTCGTCAAGACTTCGATCTTGAGAAAGACCTTTATCAAAGAAACCAGTATTACCGTCAGCGTTGGAGGTATTATTTCCGGGAAATTGCATCATGTACTAGTTATCAGAAATGGCACCAGCAGCAGAGGTTGATGTGTCAATAGCATCATTAGCAGAAGAAGGGGAGAGAGGCGCAACAACAGAAGAGAGAGAAGGGGCATCAGCACCAGAAGGGCTTTCGCGAGCGAATAGCTTTTCACTTTTCTTCTTCCAGAATCCTAGCCAGAATGATACTGTTTTTTATGGCTTCTGAAAAAAAAGAGTTCAAATACATGATAAAGGTCATGGTGATTGTGATAATACATATCAGGGTTTCTGAGAAAAATATCTCCCTACGAATACTTCGAGTAATATTCTATTTTAGATTAAAAATGCCGAGAATAGGAAACATTTTAAAATGATATGCGAAATTGCGATGCCCTAATTATTGATCAAACAGCTATTATGCAGGAGAGGTATTTTACAATGAATGACTATTTGACTTTATTATCCCATTTTTCAAATGCAACGAAAAATTCTTTATCGACACTAACGACATGCACGTCAGATACCTAAAAGTAGACAACCACCTAACGGGACACAATGCAAAGTTGTTTGAATTTCATAAATGATAAACTATTTCAAATATATCTGTTAGATATTAGACATCTAATAAACAATATTATAAGCAACAATGGTAACAGGGCTTCTCTGTCACTAGCAATTAGCAGCTTATGAATTATTCACAAATAACAAGGGGTTATTACAGCAAAAACATTGCATCCATCAACTATCCTCTTCTGCTTCCAACTCGATGATCAGCACCTGCTTTATCATATTACTATGAAGAAAGTTATACTTGCAGCATTAAAAATACTTACTTTTATAGAGCTATGTCATGTACTAGAATTAATATTGACGTGATATCATCTCCAAGTAGGTATTTTTGCAAGTTAAAAGTAAGAACTTTATCTTCGTGTGCCATTTTTGACTGATTTTCATAATCAAAAGTGCCCTAAAAACATCAAAAATAGTATCCATTAGGAAAAAACTATATTGTATACGATTTTGGTGCAATTTGAGCGCGATTTTTTTTTCGATGCAAAATGACGGATTTTTTCACTTTTTTCCTTGTACCTACACATCCTAAATCAACGATTATGCACTATCCTCAATTTTAACCCCAAAAATGCAACTTTTTACTATAGCATATATTGGAGGAAAATGATTGTAAAAGGTCATTCCTTGATCTGAAAGACTGGAAATGCGCCCTGATCAAGCAAAATATTAACTTTTCCCTCTTGATCTGTTCTTGAGGTTTTCCTGACAGAATTTGTTTCATAGGCATACGGGGTCTTTTGAAGTAATACCATCGTGTAGAGCGCCAAAAAATACAGCTATTATCATAGACTGACAGCCGTGGTATGCATGGTATCAAAGAATGATACCTTGCCTTAAAGAAGTAATTTTGTTTTCGAAATATCCAAATTGAGTTTTTGAAAGAATTTTTCTTTCCTGATTTTGCACGTGTTTAATCTCCGCTATCAAAGAAAAATGGCGGTTTTTTGAAGAAAGCATTAGCTTTGAGACGCCACAGCTTAACCAATTTCAGAGAAAAACATTTGAAAGCTATTTTTTTTAAATTATGTGCTTCTTGGTTTTCTAATGGTGGTTCTTGCATGTCTGTACATAGCCTGACGATCTCACGCCCCGATTTTGAAAAATACTTTTCCGTAAAAAAATCAAAAAAGTCGTTACCTTCATCTGATGTCAACTTAAAAAGTACTAAAACTTGCTCTAAGCTATGCAGTAATATAACCAAAATGTGCCTTATAGTCTAATGCATTACTTTATATTACTTGTTTTGTGTTTGAGATTGATAAACATTGTTTTCTTACATTTTTTGTCTTTTGTCTGACAATAACACACTGAAGTTCGCGTAGACCAAACAAATAAAAATAGGCGCCTTAAACCTATACAATGACTTTGCAAAGGCACACACTTTTGAACCATTCCAATATTATGGAAAAGATGGCACAGGTTTGACTAGCTGTTCTACTGAGTAATTGGATATAAAAAAACCCAGCTTGGTATATGTCTGACAAGACCTTCTACACAAGAAGATGCCAAACCAACTGAGGGTATAAGAAAATGCCGGAGAAAATGAAAAATCTGCCACCAAGGTAACACACCCATCCATAAAAAGTTATCTGTATAGCAATTTATGAAATCTTAAGGACACAAATCTGTTTATTTTAAACCTTGCTCTCCGTTTCTGAATCCAATTAAAAGATTTTGATCCAAAGTCAACAGGCACACTTACACCCAGAATTACAGATGTTCGTCAATAGACAACCATAACCTTTTTAGAAACTACCGTGGACTTAAAGATATGATGTAGATAGCTTATTTCACAACACAGTCTCTTTGTATTTTTACTATGAATAAAACAAAGCAACTACTGTTTTTCTATAATTACGGAAATCTCACTTGAAATCTTTTTAGGGAGACATTTCTCTTCTTTTAGAAACTTCTTAGCTTCTATCAGAAATAAAGGTTTGTTACCAGAAACCATAATATATATTATCACAATCACTATGACCTTTATCATTTACTTTTTTTCTTTCAGAAACTGCAAAATGACAGTATAATGAGTCAGGGGTGCCAATATGTTTAATATTATTACCCTTTGGATTGTAATTATTCTCAAAAGATTTTAAAAGAAAGCAGTTGCCGCCCACTGGTGAATGCCTCTTTCTGAGGGAATGCCAATTGGTGAGCATTTCGTTTCCAAATTGGTATAATACAGTAGCCGCTCGATTTAAGGCTACTTTTTTTGCAAGCTTTTTTTAGCCTTATATCGAACATAGCCTTATATCGTGCATGTGACTATTACTCTTAAAACAGTCACATGCATAGTTGATACGGTACTACAGCTATTAGATTAATTTGACACATGTCCAATCAAATTCATTTACTTCTTTATTCTTAAAAAAGCATATTTTGACAAACAATTATACTATGAGCATTAATCAACAATCAAGAGAGCGTCTCACTATCGAGCAAAAGTACGAAATCTGTAGCATAATGCTCAGTTTCCAACACAACACAAATTTAAATACCGTCAATTTACTGTAAAATAAGGCTAAAATTTCGAAAATTTTCAGCCTTATATCGAATAAGGCTAATAAGGCTAACTCCCTGCTTAAAAAAAAAATTCACAAAAATTTTAGCCTTATATCGTGAATAGCCTTATATCGAACAGCCTTAAATCGAGCGGCTACTGTACTTCACTCTAATTGTGTCATCAATCTGACACCAGTATAGTTTCACTGTAAACCTCTTTGACCTCAGTAACAAAATTATGGCACTCAAACAAAGTAAAATTTTTGAGCTTGTTTCTGTGGAATTTGCATTTTTTTTTTCCTTTTCTTTGACATTTATAGCCGAGTGAGCATCTTTGGGTAAGAGGTCGTTGGGTTCTCTGATCAGAGTATGGGCTCTATCACTTGGAGTCAAATTTTTTTGCATTTGGAATCGAGAGATTCCAATTGCATCGGAATGTCCCGAACAGAAAGAGACTCTTCGATAACAGAGTCAGTGCTTTGGTTCTCCCAGGCTTGCTGAGCCAGATGAGAGGACAGAGAACATTCAAGCTTTGCAGCCATCTTGTTAGCTAAAGAGTCAGGGAAACCGTTTTCATTCAAAGCAGAGGAAAAAGTATCACTGATGCTGCTGCTAGTTTCAAACATAAGGATTTCCTTGCATTCGAAAAAGTAGCTATCAGTATCTCCGTTCTAGATTCGGACGCCCTAAATGCCTCTTCAACAGCATCGAAAACCAACTTTTCAGGATTTCCCTCAGCAGATTTCATGGCACCGGATTTTTGCATGTTAAGAAGAAGGTTGATTTACTATAAAATGTGTGGAGAGAGAGAGAATTATAAGTGACATAAAAAATTTCCATTCATTTCGAATGGTCCAAGACCAATTAGATATGGTTTAACCATTTTATTACGAGCCAAAACCATTTTGGATCTGGTAGTACGTAGGTATTGTTCAACACAAGTTACACCACGTTTTATTTTCAACAAAAAAAATTAAAGATGATTTTGGGTGTTTAGTGATGAATTTAGCAATCTTACTATTTTTTTGTAGAATGTTTGGAGGGGGGGGGGGCGAAGAGTGAAGAATCAACAACTAGAAACAAAGATTTTGGATAAAACACTAAAAGGAAGGCTGTAACGCTTAATGAATGATTACCTTTTTTTTTTTTATTTTGTATAATGCTTCTGATCACGGATGATTATTTTGACTACTTCTTAGAGGATCATCAGTTGTTAGGATTTTATCGCACAAATTGGTTGTGGTGCCTAAGCATATAATCTTGCCTTCACATATCCTAAACATTCACATTGTATTGTTCTTTATGTATGGTTATTATAATATACAACTCAAGTTAACTAGATGGTGTTAATGATACATATATGCTGATACATATTGTTGTTATTAATTATAATTATGCATATTCTAATAACTGCTGTGTCTTATTTAATAAGAGATTGCATATGGTAATTTAATATTTGGGGTTTTCATGCATCGTTATAACATGCAATCCATCTTATTGATGAGCCAGCTTTTAATATATATCTAACATTCTTTTATTTTTAGTTACATATTATATGTATTTATCAGCATTGAGTCATTTATCGTAAATAGATACTCATGTACTATTGAGGCGCACCATCACACATCTTTTTCGTGATAAGCAATAAACTAAAAGCTCAAGAATCCCTTTTCATTTGGCCGAAGGCGGAGGCAAATGTATCCGAATACGAGAACCTTTTAAATTTACGCATGCATATTGATTATTATATCTTCATTGCAGAATATAAAAAAGGAATACAGGATGAAATAGAAAATTATTGACTTTATGTTTCGATAATAATAGGTATTGGATGTTGTGAATTCAACATTTGAGGCGTCGATATGTACAGTGTACCTTGTAATATCTCGAGGAACAATAATCTGTTTGTTTCGTTAATCGAAATTCAATACAATCGAGATCGCTGCATAGGTTTAGATCGTTAATACACTTATTAGGCTGCCCTAGAATGAGGACAAACTGTACTGGTTATCATTGGAGATTAGATAACAGGCAGATGTAATGGCGCATCTAGTCATGTGATTTCGTTTTATTTTATCGTACAGCAAGAGACCATGACATGACTCATCGTTTGTAACCTTGAATGAAATAAGAAAATTTACATAATTAATTAGCTCATGGACAATGAGAAATTCCACTTTATCAATGTCAAACCCTTTCCTCATTATAGTTTGATATATTCGACACTTGCAGAATAAAAGATCATGTCTTTATGGCACACAAGTGCTCCCGGCTCTTCATGATGTCCATTTTAAAAGCCCCCAGGAACAAGAAGATTTTTTTTTTGTTTAAAATCTCAATTTTTTGGTTCTGAACAATCTTCCTTCTTCTCTTTTGTATCAACCTCTTAAACTAACAAATGTCTCCTCCTATTGCTTCTGGTCAATCCGAGTCTGGTAAGGCACGCTTTGCTGGCAGCGCCAGTTCTGGTATCCTTGAATTGATCATCTTCCACCCTGTCGATACCGTTGCCAAACGTTTAATGAGTAACCAGAATAAGGTAAAGGAAAGAATTGCAGGGGCAAAAAAGAAATAATAGCTTAATTCAATTTATCACCTTTCAGCTTTGGATTTCAGGCCGTGCATTTGCTGAAAATAAGGCTGCTGTTAACCAAGTTATTTTCAAGGTAAATAATCATGGCTTTTCATTGACAAGGGGTCATATGCTATGTCAAAAATTGACATTTTCGGAAATCAAGATTTGATCTCTAACTATCATTCAATATAGGACGCCGCCAATGCAACCTTTTTGAAAAAGTATGCCTCTCTTTTTCCCGGTCTTGGTTTCGCTGCTGGTTACAAGGTTGCCCAAAGAGTTTACAAGTTTGGTGGTCAACCTTTTGTTAGAGACTATCTGAATAAGCATCATAGAGACTTATTTGTTAATACATTTGGCGAAAAGACAGGAAAAACTCTGATGCATGCTACTGCTGGTAGTTTGGTCGGTATTGGTGAGATTGCCTTGCTTCCTTTGGATGTCTTGAAGATCAAGAGACAAACAAATCCCGAAGCATTCCGTGGACGTGGTTTCTTGACCATCGTTAAGGATGAAGGTATGGGTCTTTATCGTGGTGCTGGTTGGACTGCTGCTCGCAACGCTCCTGGATCATTTGCTCTCTTTGGTGGTTCTGCTTTTGTCAAGGAATACCTGTTTTCGTTAGATGATTACAACAAGGCTACTTTCTTCCAAAACTTCTGCTCTTCCATTGGTGGTGCTGTTGCTTCTATTACCGTCGCTGCACCTTTGGATGTCGTCAAAACTCGTATTCAGAACCGTAACTTTGAAAACCCAGAATCTGGATTTAAAATTATCAAGGATCTCGTCAAGAATGAAGGTTTTGCTGGCTTCTTTAAGGGTTTGACTCCCAAGATTTTGGTGGTAAGTTATTTATACACTTAATCAGGGGTGAATTGAGAGAGCCAGAGATTTATTTTTAAGGATTTAAATATAATCCTTTTTAAAAATAATGCAACTGAGGGGTGTGGGGTTAATCATTCTTCTCGATACTAATTTTACTACCTTTTGTTATTAATAGGTTGGCCCCAAGTTGATCTTCAGTTTTACTGTTGCCCAACAACTGATCCCTGTCTTCCATAAAATGTTTGAAGGCCAACAGTAAATCACGAAAGCATAAGCAGTTGTACAAAATTAGTTAGATTTTCACCAATTATATCACATCTTTTTCTTCTTTAAACAGAATCGACAAATAAAAATTGTATCATAAAAGACCGAGTACAAAACTCCAAAATTGATTAATGCGTTCCAATCCCTATTGGTTTATGTCTTGCAGCAAGAGTGCATAACACAATGCTATTTTTAGCTCGCAAATGACGTTGGATACATGGATTAGTAAACACATCCTTTTTTCTACCTTGTTGCAATGTAAGTTTTCTCGAAATAATGGCTGGTACATTTTCGTAATGCTATCATGCACTTGAGGATATTCTATATATTTTTGCAACTGGATGTTGAACGGTTGTGACTAAATCGTGTCCTGAAATCGCAGATCAGAAAATTGAAATATGGATTGCACAATTACACGACAAGACACAAGTGGTTATAGAAAAAAAAACTGTGCAATAATACGAGTAGATGAAAAGATATGAATAAGAAGAGGGAAAGAAAAAAAGCGAAAGAAAAGAGAAAGAGAAAAATAGAAAGAATGGAAAAAGTTGGCCTTTTTATATTTGAACATCATAAAAAACCAACTCAGCTATTGAACAATGGCAAATCAACAAAAACACAAAACAACAATAGGTTTCAGTAGAAAGGGATCAAGGGTACGAGGCACGTGTGGAAACAATAGTGATGCTACATTTCGAGTAAATCCGTCAAGTATGTGAAAAAGTAATACAACACCTTGTGCTTATTTGGACTATGACGATGATGAGGTAAATAATAAATGCGTTCCTGAAAAATGCAAATCAAAATTTCCAAGACTTTTTGCCAAATAACGTGGGGAATAAAAATAATCCTTCAACGTAAAATACGTCAAGTTAAAAATAAGAAAATGGGTCAAAAACTTATTTAAAGAATTTTATTAATAGAAATGTTAGAGTCAAGCCAAAGGTGTATAGCTGATGTGGATTAATCAATATGGAATCAAATTGAATTCAATAGAAAAAATACGAAAAGAAACGACGCACGGTCGTTGTGTATACTAATTACAAAAGAGAGGAAAAAAAAATTCGCCCGAACCTACCGAGTTACATATTTGGCATCACACCATCTTGGCATCACACAGAAGCACTTTTTGTGTTCTACACACAATAGAAAAAAATTTCGCGTTTTTTAGTAAACATTGTAAGAATTATTTTGGGATTTAGCCCCCTTCATTATACGATTTATTTTTTTATTAAAAGTTTAATATTAAAGAAATGACTAAATAAGGACATGAATATATTTGTAGGGTCATTCCATACTTGGTCGAGATGACGGGGTAGAATAAAAAAACAGTGTATTTCTTGTGTTCAACATATCAAATCAAGGAGCCCAATCATATCAAAAATCTAATTTGGGAACATGCAGTCGTACATCTCCTAGGTTGCCCTTTTTTAAACAAATATAAATACAAGGACCTTTTCCCCAGTTTTCCTTTTTTTTTTCTACATCACATCATATTAAATCAAATCAGATTCAACCATAAAAAATGACTTCTACAGCAATTAAAAATAATAATAAGCCTTTGAAGTGGGCCACCCAGCGTATTAATGCCAACAAGTCCACATACCGTGTTAATAAGCGCACGCCATTAAATAGCTCCACACGCACTGCTGCTGCTGCAGTAATGACAGCTGAAACTGAAAAAAATCCACATCAAGAAATTAAACGTTTGGAAAAGGAATTAGCTTTTACCTATGACAATATTGCGACAATCACAGTCCATTTCGAAAGTCTTCACCATGCTTATACCAGCAGCAAGCCAGAGCTGGATAAATCAAAATCTGCTACTCGCCTTGGTGAAATGGAAAAGGAGCTCTTGACCGCTTACGATGATTTGGGACTCCAAGTTACTCATTTGGAACGCAAAATTGGTAAACTCGAAAAGAGAATTGCTCAATTGAAGCAGATTGCAGAAGCAACCAAGAAACCTATAGTTGCCGCATCTACTGGACCAGTTTCCGTGCCTCCTCAAGTATCAGTTTCAGTAGCAGCACCAGCACCAGCACCAGTATCAGTATTGATTCCAGGACAACAGTATGCATCTCCTTTGATCTACGATGAAATAAACTTGATTTCATCCCCTTGCTCATCAACAGACTCGTCGATCGCTGATTGTCAACTGGAAGCATCGGGATTTTATTGTGATGATTGGACCTTATCGCAGATAATCGAAGATCAAACCATGTTATTTGACAATTCTTTCCAATTCATGCCCTTGAACAACAGCTGTATGGATTATTTCAACTGCGAAGATTTATTGTCATATCCCTCATTCATTATGCAATAATTCTGTATATGCGACATTATCCTCTCTCCCGTGTTCACTCATTTGTAGTTATCAGCCTTATGACCCGTTTTACCTATGCAGCAACTATCAGAATACCAATGACCATATATAATGTATATGATTCCTTTAGTAATACCCTCTATTGTTAATTCTATGCCTACTCTTCCTTTCTTATGCCATACAAATATCAATATCTGTGTTAGACACACATTATATCTCACTGACTCATTTTCTCAGTATATAAATCTACTTTTATATATAATACCTGTAAATAAAACTTTTCTAGTTATCAAAAAAAACTGTTTTGTCCTACTCTTTTTTTCCCTCAATGTAACATGGTACAAAATAACCTTTAAACTGTTATACAATATGAAACAACGGAACTTCCGGAATATGGCCAAATGTTGCGTTTAAGAAGTAATTTTAGGAAGACATAATCAAGCAGAACATGGTCAATCTCAACATGTCTTTGCTCGGTATTGCGATTTTCACGGTTTGTGATTTTAATGCGAGAATACACTGCGTTCAAATGGGAATTATCGAATGAGAGTTTTCCCGTAATCTACATACATGTACATACAGCCACAACGTTTTATATATACGCCATATGGTGGTTGGTGGCATGTCGTTCGGCGCCACCATGAGTACTGTACCTAAAAATGATATCATGAAAACTAAACATTTTGCCGATAAAAACCCCATTCCTTCAGTTGTCAGCCTACCTGCTGCAGCTGCTGCATGTGGATGTGCATGTATAAAATTAAATCATGACGTTTGTTTATCATTGTACAACATGGCACAGAAGCATTATTATACTTATTATTTTCAAACAGACATTTGGAACCAATAAACTACTGACGGATAGTACCGTTTTTAGCTGATTTGACGCTTTGCAATTTGTTGCACAAAATTCACAATTCCAAGATCTCTCGGCAAAATGGCTTGCATAAATATTATCAATAATATGCATTTATAGAAAGACCGAGAGATTTCTTTTTTGTTAAAATCGACTGCTATTTTCCGTTTATTAGTATGCGCCACTGTATGCAAACATCAACGATCAGACAAAAGCCTTTTAAATGTCGCACAGTGTGCAATATCATACTTTAAATTGCATTTTAGTTTCTTGATTTTATATATCAGTTATATTGGTTTAAAACGTCATACTCTTGTTTCTAAATGTATATATCTAAGATTTTTTTAGGCTACAGTGAATATAGTGCAAGGAGGCTTTCAGCCTAAAAATCACGGCTATTGCTCGGTATACAAATAAATGACATCGTGAGATGCAAAAAAAATATTAGATCGGTACAAAACGGGTTAGTCTCAAATGCAGTGTGCAATCGTAGCACGACTATTATTTTGTTGATTCAGGAACATCTAAATTAGTTAACAATCCGTCATTTCCGATAATACGTATATTTGTGTACGCGAATGTGTGACACAAGACAACAAAAGACTAAAAATAAAACTAAAAGCGTGCTGTATCTCATACAAAATGCAAACATTATGCAAGCACATCTTAAATTTGGACAAATCAAATCAAATCCGTTTTTTTTTGGATGGTGCCCGCCAAGATTCTTGGCTTCGAAACTTTTTGATTTCTCGGATTTATGTAGAGTATAAATAAAATACATACAGTATAGTAGATCGCATCCGAAAATTTCCATACCACCTAGTTTAGATCAAATATATATACTAGCCCTGGTATAATATATGAAACCTTTGCTCCCGGCTAAAACACGCAGTGCATGGCATTGCTTTATTTTTTAAGAGTATATCATGGCATGGGTATATATGCAATATATAGACATATTAGGTACGAATCCTAGCATTTCAACCTTGAATCGTTTTTCAAATAATTAATAGACATGTTCCTCATATGAGTCATTATGGAAACTTAAGGCTCACTTTCCTGATTAGAAATAAACTTGCACACACATAAACACATACAAAAAAAAAAATCCCATTTTTGCTGTTAATATACGTACAATTATGTGTTATGTGATTAATGCATTCTTTACTAATTCAGGTATTTCCGTCAAAAGTTTATTATTAGGTCATGTTGTGGCCTTTATACCACATGATCCCACCAAGGTGCTACTCACAGGCCAACTTGAGTTGCCTTTTGTGAACCCATGTCTCTCCTGTATAGATATGGATAGCCACAATAGTACTGTCTGTCAGCACGTTGTTATCACAAGACAAGATAATTATCGTAAAGCATTGCAAATTACCTTGAACCTAGAACATACTAGGTCTTTACACTGCGTCTGTTGCCAGCTATTTGACACTTGTGCCCCTAAAAAGATATACATCTAATTAATTATAGCAATGGTAATATGAAACTGTAAATTTTCAAGGCATGTTTACCTCTGATATGTCAACACACCTAGTATTAGTATACTTTCATTAGCCATTCTCATTGAAAACAGGGCCATCACTGAGTTCAAAATAGACACTATTTCCAGGTCGCCAAAACCACCTCAAAATGCATTCTTTGAAGAAAAAGACACCCACCTTTCTTCCCGCTATTCCTCACTTTGTGTAGGTCTAATGGTGATTTGAATTTTTCAAAACGACCTCGTCAATCGTAGAAATGGTCAACGACTCTCCTTTACCTCTGCTCTTATACCCTGACGC
>MU619273.1:91316-114096 GCA_025201805.1 Parasitella parasitica
AAAAAAAAAAAAAAAAAAAAAAAAAAAAAAACCAGGGATTAGGGAGTGTATAAAATCATCCGTTAAACTACTTACGCATGACCTGTAGGAGAAATAAAGTAAAGGCAAGCATGAATACGGTTATCATTCATTTTTCTACGATTGACTCTGTTCTCTTGCTCTAGATAGGCATCGCAGCGAGACTCAATGTCATCCAGGATGGGCTTCCAGCTTTGTAGAAATGTTGAATAGTCAACTCAAAACAGCATTTGCACCACTTTACCTTTCTTCGTTGTTCACAAAATCACCAAAACCAGGTGTATCTACGACAGTCAGCTTAAGCTTTACGCCATTTTCTTCGATATCAGCGGTAGTAGATTTGATTTCAACTGTTTGGGGAAGCTCTGCAGTCAATTCTGCTATCTCCTTTGGAGGATAAAGCTGCGTATTGAACAGTGTATTAACCAAGGTTGATTTTCCAAGACCAGATTCGCCTGTGTTTACTGGTTTTTAAAAAAAAAGATGTCTAAAGATCATAGCGTAACTTACCAACAACCATGCAAGTGAACTGAAAACCTGTTTTCACTGATTTTCTATGAACTTGATTTGGTAAATTGGCAAAACCAACGTAACCTTGTAATTTTTTACGAATTACTGTAATCTAAAAATTGGGGTGGATTAGATAAAGAAGATTTCCCTTGATTTCCCAGGCAACACTTACCCCACTAGCTGTCGGCGTGGAGACTTGATCTATCGTTAACGTGTTAGTGGATTATTCCATATTTCAATCAATCAAATAACGTTACCATTCATCATTTTTTGTATATAGTTTCAAGAACAAGAAGAAAGAGAAAAAGAAGAAAAAAAACAAAAAGTAGGTGTATTAGAATTCATAATAATCAAGGAGGCAATCAGAGTATATTTAAAGGGGTGAAAATATCAAGTTATGCATGCCATGATGTATATATATAAAACAGTATAATATAATCTCCTATATACTGTTACTTGTATTCAACGCATTTTTAAAGATGAGCGAGAGATGTAGATCTTTCTTTCTTTCTTTCTGTTGCCATGGCAAATGGAATTATGGAAATGAGTCTAAATCGTCTTTGCAGGTTTCTTATTTCTTTCTATCTTTCCATGATTGACAACATGCTTTTTTCTTTTTTTCCAAGGTACCACAATTAATTGTGATGATTGGTTGGAAAATATTCTAAATTTGAATGTGGTCAAACAAAAAGCAGGTGAATCAAGAAATTTGATACCTATAAAAGAAGCCAGGTTATCCTGTCCTTCTCTTTTTCAATTTTTTTTCCTTCATCCTTTCCCATCAAATGACTTCTATCTACGATAACATTCCAACCCTTGATATCTGGTATCAAAGCAAGAATAGCAAAGGACCTGAACCTTATCAAGTGGTTCCTTGCGGAAAGCAACGAACAAATAGCAATAATAATACTGTATCTTTTTCGACCGCTCCTCCTGCTGTTTATTGTTATGACAATAAACAACAAAATCTTGAAAGGCCATTTCACAGAAGAAATAGCAGCTCTGAGCAAGGTAGGTCATCTTTTTTATAAATATATACATATACGTCGTGATGTACTGACTTTAATCTGTTTCCAGTCAAGGAACTATTAAAGCATTACACCAACAAACTTTCAAGGCAGTTAAGCTATACCTCTCAATCTACCTACCGTTGAAGCGTAATCTGCTGTTTGATCTGAGATATACATGAGAAATCACACGCCCATACATTTACTACATGTACAAACTAATACTATTTTTATTTAATACCGCAATCTAAAAATCTAATTCAAAAATACCATCTAAACCACATTTAATAAAACTACAACTGCTCTCTTGTCTTTTTAACAACAATAATCTCGTTTTCCAACAATGATTTTCGTTTGTTCTTGTTTTTTTCAATCTCGAAACTTTTCAAATCAGCCGTAAATAAAACCTAAATTTAAAAAAAAAATCGTTCTTTTAGCATCCTTTTGGGTAAACAAACCACGTTTAAAACGTACAGAATGAGCCCATCCACTATATTCTCCAAACAAGGTTCTAAAATGATCTCCAACCTGGATATACAATTTGCTATCAAGTGTTTTGCCCTTTTTCTTGCTGTTGAAGCCATAATCCCTTAGTGCAATCTGCCACACGTGTGTGTCTACTGGTATGGATTCCGTCTGATCCAATGACATGAGGCACTAAAGGGTCTTGTAAATTCAATGAAACATCTTCGTACAGCAATATTTATACCACGCAATCAGCCACTTTTGGTCCTACACCTTGTAGAGTCATTAAAGACGATTTAGCTTCTTCGTAAGGTACATTTCTAAGAGTGTTGAGCCATTTTTCCTTGGATTCGGGGTGATCTGCTTTAATTTTGAGACATGTGTTGGCTATATACTTTGCCCTATACCCAAATCCTAACTCCCTCAGAATCGATTCGGTCTTGTCAGTTGCTGTGATCTCGTCCAAAGTAGGGAATGCATAAAACTCTTGGTCATCTAACGTAGCGACTTTCTCGCCAAATCGAACGCACATCTTGTTTACCTTAACAAACAAAAAGCAGACTATTAATGACCAGATCCATTCCTTACTACAGTTCTCGCTTTTCTCTTACCATTTGTGAGATTCTACCAATATTGTTATTACTGCTGCAAATAAAAGAAATCAAATTTTCCCAAGGATCCTGTCGTAACATGCGAATGCCTTGCAAATTCTCTGACTTCCTTGCAAAATTAGTGTCCAGTTTGGCCCATCGTTTGTAGCAATCCTCCAACGAAACTTTATCCAGCTGAAAATAATCTCGAATTGCTGCTTCTGCTCCTGGTTTCAACTCCTGATTGTAACCGTATAATATTGTAGAAGCTATTTATAAAATGTTGATGCGCTTTTGTCCTTGCTGATATCTATGGACACTTACGAGTTTCTCGCAGTATGACCAGTTCGCCATCTAAGGTAGAGACCCTATTGTTATGTATATGTATTTCTTGTCTGAAAAACCAAGCAATAGTAATTGTTCGAAACTTACCAATTTTCATTCAGCTGTTTCCAGCGAAATGATTGTCCACATCGAAGAGTGTTTAACCTGAGTTCATTGGGCGATACATGAAGGTCTTTCCATAGTAAAGATGCAGATTGCAATTTCAACATTAGCTGTATAGTATATGTGATATGTCAGAAAGAAAGACCCTAACCAATTTGACTACGGATAGAGGTCACTTGCAATTTTTGGTGTTTCATCAGACATAACAGTCAAAAATGCTGCTAACGGCCCACTTCAAACGATTTTCTCAGTTACTTTCAGGCAGATACAAACCATTTTGTATGCTAATATCATTACTTGGGTCTTTGGCCCATTGCTTATGTTTTTTTTATTTTTCTATTGAATGGTGAATTTTGTAGGATGAAACATTGACATTCGTTTTTTTTCGTGCAACACTCTGGTTGTAATTTGACAGAGTTCCAAGTTCAGTTTTTTGCACTTTCTTTCTCGTTGCCCTTTTTTTTTTTCTTTTTTTTTTTCTTTCTCACCTCTCTATACTCGTAATACTTATCGAATATATCGCCAAGAAAGATCAGCAAATGAAGCTTCCTAAATCAGCATCAAGTAATAGCTGTTCTCTAGATATCAATCTAAAAGGATCAGCCAAAGTCCTTTCTTCAATCAGCGAAAGGAGTGTCAAAAAACATATCTCTGCAGTAAGAAACTACCATTTGACAGGCGTTCGTGGATATAGCAGCACGCAATTGAAGAAGCTGCCCAATACAATATCCCCCAATACATGTGTTGTGACAGATGGTATCAATGGTAAGTTTAAATTCATAGAGAAGGACAACAGCGCTTGGGGATTTCTCGTACAAGACAGGACGACACTACACCCTTTGATCAAACATGTTGAAGAAAGAAAGACTAACGAATCAGCCGGATATTCGATTGGTGGCGATTCAGAATCTGCTATAAGGTACATACGTCTTTTTCGCCCCTTTTCTCGAGTTGATGTCTAAAATTCGTTAGAATTACGCATAAGGACGCTGAGAAGGATCACGCTTTCATTTACGGTGTGGTACGTTTTTTCTGAATCTACTGCTTTTAAAAATATTTATGCAATTTTGGTGTAGAAATCTAAAGACGAGAAAGGCAAGCATAAAGTGGCCGTGTATCTGTCGAACAGAAGGTATAGCATACAGCAATAATTATCTTAACAGAAAAAAAAATTAAACCTTTACCATGAACAAATAGCTCAAATGGAATATGGATCAACGAAAAGAAGATGCAACTTACTACAATCGAATTATTTACTGAAGATGAGATTAGGTTTTTCGATCCTAAAAAACACAAGAACATAGCAGGTATATATTACAACAACGTCCTATATATCTGACCTCTTATTGTTCCTTAGAAAACCCTGTCTATACGTTCGTAAGAAACCCAAACTGGGCTACATCATATGCTGAATCGATCCACGATCTTTTCATAACTGGCAGAAAGATTGGATCTGGTTCATTTGGACAAGTTTTTTCTGCCCAATGCAAAGAAACAAAACAAATAGTTGCAATGAAAATAATTTACAAGAAAGCATTAGCACACAAACCAAAGGCTAGGGAATCACTGCTTCGAGAAATTGGTGTCTGCTTGTCATTTCCAATCCATGTACGTATTTTTGTTTTGTTTTTTGTTTGTGTGTTTGCTTAGTTATTTTTACTGATTGTTACACACCAGCCTTGCATAATTCAAGTAAATCGATTATTTGATATAGATAACAAAATGTACATTATTATGGAATAGTAAGTAAAACTCATACTTTGTAAAGCATCGCGACCAATATCTCCTATAACCATCATAGTGGTGTTGACGGGGATTTGTTTGACAGCATAACATCTGGCGAAGTTGGCATGGAAGAATACAAAGTAAAGATTATATTTGATCAAATAGCGCATGCAATCGCTGTAAGTTATCTTTTTCGAAGCTATTGTATATTTATATTGATTTTTTTTTTCAGTTTCTTCATAAACGTGGGATTGTTCATCGAGATATCAAACTTGAAAACATTATCATGTGTGATAGAAAAACTTTGACAGTGAAGATTTGTGATTTTGGACTATCTACTTTTATTCGCAGCAACAGACTCCTTGAGACAAGCTGTGGAACCATCATGTATGGTAAAGTAAATTGAATCACCTAAAAGTTACAGGGACAAATACATGGATTATAATGTTAAAAACAACAACCTTCTTATTTTTATAGCTGCTCCAGAATTACTAGAATCAAAAGGCTATGGCAAAGAAATTGATATTTGGAGTTTGGGTGTCCTCTTATTCACTGCATTAGCAACTAGCACCCCTTTCTTTCAAGGTTTGTGTAGTTACACTGTGTTTCGTCTTGCAAATATTAATTTTATCGTACACAGTAGGCGACGAAGGAAAAGAAGAGGATAGGCAACGTCTAAGGAACCAGATCAAGAAAGGGGATTTCGATTACAGTCTTCCTGTTTGGGATTCTATCAGTGATGAAGGTATGAACCTGAAACATTTTTAGATCATTATCACTAAATTTTTTTGTTATTATGCATAATAGCTAAAAACCTTATCGATAATATGATCATGGTGGATAAAGAAAAGCGGTATAATATTGAACAAGTTATTGTAAGTAATATGGTTGCCGTATATTAAAAGATATATGTATACTTATTATTTGGCAGGCACACCCTTGGCTTAAGAATATTGAGGTAACGTTTCTTGCATATAGTATCATACATAAACAAAGGCTCACAGCTGTCAATTTACATAGAGTGAAGAAACGCTGAAGGCTGGATTTCGTCGCAATCAAGCCTTGGTAGAATACCTCAATAATGAAAAAGCATGATGCAAAACTCCCTCTTCTGTGATGTTTTCCTCTTTAATTTTCTCATACTGCAATACTAGCATTAACGATACCTTATTATTCTCATGCATCCGAACTTTCCAATTCTTTCTTAGCAAATTATCATCTTTCCGAATTCGTCATTATCGCCACGAAAGACTTGATTCACATTCTCTTATATATCGCCATTCACTATCCGTATATGTCGTATGACCATAAACTAATAGTAATATTTTCTCAAGTAGCAACCAAAGATATATCTGTCAATAAAACCATCTTCTGCACTTGACAAAATTTTATATGCTATTGTTCTTTTTTCAAGCATTGGGAATGAGAAGATATCTCTAGTTTCGTGATCACTACTGTCAACTTCAAATATTCTTGCCAGTGCAGTGTATAAATTTCTTTAGAGACATTGCCCAGTGGAAATCAAGTTATGCTCAGATAACGATAGTAATATTCATCAAATGAAGTACTACAGATTGGACTATTGTTGGATAAAGGTTATTGGCTCTTATTGTATTAATAGATGTAACTTACTTATCGACTGGAATATTTGAATTAAGTTTTATTTCTTTTGCGTTTCTGGGTATCAGACTTTTAATCAATGAATATCTTTGGTCATATGCAATTTTTGATGATCGCGATCTTCTTTATATGTAAAAGCCATAACGTCAGTACAACATTGAGCTTTATGAGCATCTTATCAGACTGTGTATGATATGGATTGTAGTATGATGCACAAGTACTCATAGACTTGGTTTCAATTTGTTGAATGCTATCAGGAGGTCTAATAATGGAGAACCTTTATTTACAAAAAAGGAGGGCACTTCAACTTTATTATATAGACAATTCTAGTTGCTCAATAACTGCCCAACTAGTCGCATAATATATCAAAATGCGTGAAGAGCACAGTTTTCTGGACTGCATAGTTTCATAAATAGGCGATAACTACTGTACTATCGGTTTTATTTAGCATGGAAAATTAAGTTAATGAATGGGTACTATCTGCGCTGTTGTTGCTGAAAAGACGATCCAGTAGTTATTACAGGTGCTCGTTGTTGTTGCTGTTGTTGTATTTGAGGTGGTAAACCCTGTTGTTGCGGTTGACCAGATAATGGAGGTCTTTGATAAAAATTGAGTTGTTGCTGCTCTATCATACTTACTAACGGGAAGACAGGAATATTACTTGCCATTTCTTTAGGTGGAACGGGCGCAATCTTAACTAATCTCCAGTTGTCTTTAGAGTAAGTGGGCGTGATATTTGCATAAGGAGGTAAATTCTCTGCTTTTTCTGTCGTAGGAAATGAGAATATTTTATGTGGTGGTAGTGTTCCTCTGTACGATGAATCCAACAATGGTAAACGAGTCATTGTGCTCTCGATAACATTCGAGTCAGTTGTTGCTTTTGGCGGTAATTTTGACAGCATGTTCATCATGTGTTTCTCCAAAGATTTTGCTGTCAGAGATAATATTTTTTTTTGAATTAGACAAATATCACAGCATGAGCAAGTGAGCACATACCAATCTCTATTTCTTTCTCCTCTACTGCATCCCACATTGTTCTTCCTGCACTGAATCTACATTGTTGATACCGAACAAGCTCTTCTAATAATTGACTGTTTCTTTCTAATTCTTCTGCAGTGTTTTCAGGTTCCTTATTCATTGCTTCCTCGATGGCTTTCAAATCAAATCCTTCTTTTTCAAGCCATAATGCATTCAATTCCTCGTCGTTTGTTTCCATTTCTTCAACTGCTGGTCCCTCTGCATCTTTTTCTAATTGCTTTTGTTCCCATCTTTTGAAACGTTTTGCTGAACGTCCCATATATGTACTTTCGTATGTTGCATTTGCATTATTCGAATCAGATGCTGGTGCGAAGCTAGAGAAGGCTCCAAAATCAAGCCAATTTACTTTTTTTTTTTTTTTTTTTGAGTGCCCAGTTTATAATTATATTGGCTACAATTAAACAGTATCACTTACTGGGTACAATAGGCTTATTTTCATGTCTAGTAGTTTTGGATACGAAGGTTGGTGGTGGCGCTACGACGTCTTTCAATTGTGGCACTTCATTTGAGGCAGCTGATTGAGCTTTATGGACAATCAGCTCGTGTATGTTGTGTGCTGAAAAGAGAATAAAGTTAGAATTCGTACTTATGCCAATCACAATCAAGTAATCCATCACTCACGATAGTTAGTAATCGGCCCCACAGATGGGTCTTTAACAATCATGTCTGTGAATGCATATCCATCATTTGTTGGTCGAAACAAGGAAATCAGCTCGATGACATTGTTGCTGTCCTCTAATTCTTCTTCTAGGCGAGATGCTTCTAATGATAGACTGCTGCTGGTATATGTATATAACTTCTTGAACGCGTCCAATTCAGGGATTGATTTCTTAACAATATGAATACATGCAGAAAAAACTGCATCTAAATCAGTCTAATGTCATTGAGCTCAGTATATGTTAGTCAAACAATGTAATGGCTTGTTATCATTACCTTCAATGAAGAAAAATCTTTATATTTCAACTTGTATACGCGCTCTATAATTGTCTCAAAAGTAATTGAGGCATCTGCTAATTTACTCCACAATAAGTGTTTTTTGTCCATACTACAAATGAACAAAGTGAGCATTCAAGATTTTTTTGCTTAGATATGGGAAATTACTTCGTGATATGATCAATAAAATGTATCATAACCTTTTGTTTAGGCGAGAGATCATTAGGGGCTTCCCGTTTCTTTCTATTATTGAAAGATTCTTGACGCTGCTCCTCATTAGATTCAGCCGTTATTGGTAATTTCCCATTCAATTTTGAGGGGTCTGTGTTAACCGTGGATGAAGCAAGCCTGGTGGTAGGCATGTCTTGATATGAGTAATAATGAAAAGTAAGAGAAAGACATGAAATCATTTTCATAAATGAGTGATGTTATGACTCCAAATTCTCCGCCCTACTCAGCCATGCTCAATAGTGGTGTCTTTAGAGATCTTCGGTGCAAACTTGATAGATTGTTATCTTGCTGGTATAGTGCGGCTGGTAATTTTGTTCGTTTAAAAAAATAGATGAAGATTTCCGAAAAATAAATAGTACTTACCTAGAAATAAGTGGAGCCGAAGTGTTGTCGTTTAGGATTATGTTTTTAAAGAACAATCGACAAAAATCTTAACAAACGATCACTTCAAAAGGTGGTCGTTTCCGAAAAAAGTTGTCGATTTTAAGATTTGAATGCAGTTCTATCAAGGAATTCTAATAAGACGCTAACTGAGGACCCTACTGTCAGACGTTTGCAACAACCCGAAAGCAATCGTTATATGCTTCTAAGAGATCTATACACGAAAAGGGATTTTGAAGACGATGTAGCTTTTAAAAAGCATTTTTCAAAAATAACCTGAAGTCTTATTTAGAAAGTTCATTCGAAGGAGCATGGAGGGATTCACTTCTCTTTATGAATAGATAAAAGATGACGAGGTTTTTGTTAATAAGTTCGGACCTCCACAAAGAAGCGTTAAATTCTATATGATCGTCAACAAGACATCAAACTTGAATTGTATAAGGCGGCTTTCCATGCCGATAGAAGTGACTCACAGATAATTAACAATTTAGGTTAAATAAGCTTCCAAACAACACTTTACTTGACCACGAGTTTAAACAAATGGAATTTATAACTGGATATTTGGACCCTATCTTGCTTCCTCTTCTTTATCATTCTGAAAAATAATAGACATTTCCACTGGTATGTATACTAATGACGTCAAAAATTGTCGTGTTGATATCTGCGACCATTTCCAACTTTGTTCAATCAGATTATGGAAGACACAGCGGCATGAAGACCTGATGGTGGTATTGTGATCTTTGATCAAAGATGAGTTTATTTTATAGCTGGATTTTGCGAAGTTAAGCCCGATTTTGCCATAGTTGACCCGATTAAAACACATAAAGATTTACTGCCACTCTCGCAAAATTCTGCAGGAGAACTATCGATCAGCAGAATGTAAAGAATATCATCGCCGTGAAAGCAGTTGGTAAATATTAATACATTATATTAAAAGCGAATTACGAACAAAATTATAGTCGCCTAATAGGATTTTAACTTACTGTGTGCATGTTTGTTCTTGAAAGCAAAGGTGTCTACGCAATGTTCGAAGTTGTTTCGTTCCGTATTCCACGTTGCCTTACCGACTTTTACCTCACCTTGAATCTTCTCAAGCAAATAACCCTCTCTTTCAAGAAGTTTTGTGTTAAGGACGAGGAACGCGGAATGGCATCTGCTTCAAATCTTGCAACTTGCATGTTTCATAAGGCATACATACATATGTGTTTATGTGTACACATTCTTTGTTGACTTAATAAACAATACCTTCTGACTCTAATAATTTAATGATTATTACGAATATATGTTATTCTATTCAAAGCGAATGAGCCTGTAGCTTGAAATAAATTGAATTGCCCAGCGAGTGCAAAATAAGAATGAAAAAACAAAAACTCCTTTGGGACAATAGGCACAAAGTAAAGGAAGTTTTTTTTTTTTTAACAAAGAGAAATGAAAGGGGTTCATTAAGAGAAGATGGCCAGTCAATGAAGATGGATCCAGGGTTGATGAGGGGCGTGGGGGAGAAGAGTCCATTTTATGCAAGATAGGGCATATTGTTATGTCAAAATAAGTCAGTAAAATAAATCTGCCAAAGAGTTATACTTTTAATAGAAATACATATTTTGGATGTATTCATGTAAACCAACATCAAATGCTAACGTCATAATGTACGACTGTAACTAAGGTTTACAATGTAAAGTATGCGGTGTAAATCCTACTTTTACCCACGCACGTTGGCTTTAGCCCCTTGATCTGGCTACAAGCCTTATAGCATGTTAGTGATATAACACATATGACAGGCCAGTGGCCTATCCAGACACAAGCCTTATTCTTTGATGAAGGTTTTTCGGTCAGTAGTTTGTTATTCAAACACAAAAAAGGACCTTCAAATGTTTAAGGAAGTTGCAGCCTGTTGAGGATGTTAAGCCATTAGAAGGAGTGGATTTATTGAAGAGCTGTTTTAGATGTAAAGGACAAGGAGAAGGACGGCGATTAGCAACCATCCGAGGCGTCAAGGAACAAGACGACTTATTTCTGGCCTTGTCATTCGTAACCACAAGGGGATCAGCCCGCATGTCAAAGAGGTTTTCTTGAAGAATCGTTATGACTTACTTGTGTTTATGTAATTGACCAAGACTAATAGATATTCCACATTTCATATTGGAATGTTGAATATTCAACCGATCCATAACCAATCCATTTGGAAAATGTGCTCACATACTGTGGATGTCTTCTTGAAATATCTGTTTGAGCTACATGGGATCAAAACGAATGCTTTGTAGACCATTTTCTTTGTGTGATTGGATAAAGTTGCGTTTGAACAAAATTTTTCTTGATCTTTTTAATTTACAAAACACAAAAAAAGAGATGGCAGAACTAGTTGGGGAAGATGGTTTTGTCAAAGTGGAACGCTTCAAATATAAACCTATTGCAAGCAATAAAAAAAAGAATAAAAAGAATGCCAAGTATACATTTAAAGATTCAGACGATTGGAGCATCGATGATATATCATTAAACTTGAAGCAACGCAAGTAAGCAAACATTATACGTGGCTCAAGCATGTTATTCATTGCCTACGTATAGAGAAACACTGATCAATAGTCGATTTTACAAAGACTTGTTGGGTACATTATTCCAATGTTTAGTATAAAAAAAAGCTTGTTAGTAACAAATACATTTAGTGATTTTTGAAGTTCACTTGATGAAAACGAAGCCCCAAGACATCGTATGTTACGGCATAGGATCCATGCAAAAGTCGAAAAATGCACAGTATCAATTAGTTTTAGCATTGCTACTGCGAGAAATGTTAGAAGTAAGTCGTGTTCCCTACAGATTTACGTACCAAGTTTCCTGAATAAACTTGACAGATTACAGGTACCATGTACATCTTTGATCCGGTCATGACAACATTAGACGAAGAACTATGTCAATTGCATAAAGTAGAAATCATAAAAGAAAATGAAAATGGTAAACGACTTGCCGAGAAACCTACGCTATTTTTCATGCCTCACTGTGGCAGAGGACTATACAGTAATACACTAAGCGCTAATTGGAATAAGGAACATCTGCCAAATGTTACTATTATCGGTAACAGATTTGACATGTATGTTGGAAGGTAAGCAATACGTACTTGTGGTAATTGCAAGTTACTGAAGATCCTTACTTAGTCAACTGGAAAAAGACCTTAGAAGAGAATGCCCATATCTTATCCCTGCTGTTGATATCCTGGATATCGTCTTATTTCCCAAAGAATTTGATAATAACCAGATATTCAATGACCTTTCAATTCAAACTTTTCCAAGAGACACTATTGAAAAGTTAGAGCCCGGATTTTGGCTAGAATTACCAGTAGAAATAGAACTTTGCAAAATAAAGAAAAGCATATAGAATTTATTTATAAAGTACTTATAACGAGATATCCATTGAATCGCCATCAATTACAGTAGTGAACTTTTCAATTGATTCCTTCAACACAGCTGTTGTACCTCTAGGGAAACGATAACTTTGTTCTTTAACTCCACGTTCATTGGGACGACCATAGTTACGAAGGTAATCAGCATCGTCTTTTGTAATTACGCAAACATCAACATTTGAACCTGATCCAAGGTCGTTAAAGATACCGGCTTCGATAGCCTCCTGAACAATGTCAATAGCTTCTTGGCGTTCCATATTGGGCTTCCATTTACTTTCGAATACGCTCATTGCTGCTAAAGAACCTGAGCCCATAGTAACGTAGGGTAATTTATCGGTACTGCCGTGAGGATAAACGGTATATAACTGAGGTCCGGTAGCATCAAAACCACCCAGAACAAGAGCAGCACCAATATGACCTTGATACCTAGTTTCAAATGTCTGTTTAGTCGCTCTATGATTCGATATTTAGTTCATGTAAATACTTTACTTGTACAACATTTGTTTCAATAATGTCATGGCCGTGACAACACGAGGCTTTCTACCAGTTGATAAACTATGCAATTCGATTTGAGAGCTAATAAGGTTGGTGGTAAACTCGGTATCTGCAGCAGTACCTGCACCACAACAGTAACTATTCCAACGAGTTAATTATCCAAAGGAGACATCCGATTATATCTGCTTACATGTTGGGAGCAATGTAATGGATCTTTTCGCAGTTTTTATCTGCAACAATAGGGCCTTCAGTAGCTCTAGTATCCGCACCTAAGCAAATGCCATCCTAATACAGCACTTGAGCATCTACTACCACATCCAAATCTTCCCTATCTCTTACCTTAAAAACAACACCAACAATAGTGGTACCGGTGCTAGTAGCTTTGGGAGGTTTAGCTCCATTACACTCAAGTGCCTTATTTCTAAGAATATGTCAGATGTTGAAATCCTGGAGAGCCATGCTTCTGGATTTACCTTGAATAGTTTTCAAAGCTAAAGCCACCTTTTCCTAAAGTTGTCTTGGTTGCCATGATATATAAGAAAATAGTTGAATGTATGTGAAAAACAACAAATGTGTGGTTTGTATTCAGTGAAAAGCAACAGCATGCGTAAGATCGGATTGACGCGTAATTGCATCGATGTCACATTGTAGCTCAGTGAGTTCCGGAGCAAGCTTTTATATACATATATGCGAAAGGTCTCACTGTAATGTTGGGCATTGTTGGAGTATAATTATATAGAATCCCTTTTTATTTTGCATATTACATGAAATAAGTTCTCAAAAAAAGACATGCAGAAGGTGCAGTAATAGCTAATCTTTCAATAGTGCACCAGCTACAGCTAATTTATCTGCCTTCTCGTTACCATCGTATCCACTATGGCCAGGAACATACGTGAACTTAATGTCTCCTTGTCTGTTTCCAATTAAATTAACAATCGGCTCAAACAAATCTCTATTCTGAACTTCTTTTCCATTAGTGCCTCTCCATTCTTTTTTGACCCAATTTTTATACCAAACAGTTGCTGCATTGATAACGTATTGAGAATCAGTTCTAATTTCTAATGGTTCACTGCTATTTTTTGTTTGATCTAAAACATGCAGTACAGCCATTGCTTCAGCTCTTTGGTTCGTTTGTCGCTCGCCCTTCAACCTAGCGCTCACGTTGCGGGGATCATTGTCCCCCCAATACACACCGTAACCAGCGCGGGCACATGATTTGCCATTGTTTGACGAAGCACCATCCGTGTACACAATTGTGTAAGGTTTTTTTTTTAGCTGACTAGATTTGCGGCGTAGCCCTGTGTTTTGCGATTTTTTAGGTCTTGCGTTATCCGCGGTGAGCTCTTCACGATTTCTCTTCAGGCCTACCAAAGGCGAAGGTTTTAAAGGTTGATTAAAGTCATCGGCGGCTCCGCGACTGAACTGTTTGAATATGTTTACTCTTGTTGCTTGAAAATGTGGCACTGGCTCTGGAAGTTTAAAGCTGCCGGTTGGATTACCCAATTTCACGAATGCTTCGGCTTCTGTTAGTGTTGGAAATTTTTTGAATTGAGCCTTACTAACTCCTTTGACTTGTGCTTGGCAATCAGGCCATGTATTGTAAACGCCAGGCTTTTTTCCAACCTTTACTGCGTAGTAAGCTTTAGAACCCATTGTGGCAGATATATATCGTCTTGTTGCAAATCCAAAAATGATAGATATTGTATAAAACTGAAGAAAGGTAGGGATGCAAAGTTTCAGGTAACTTTTTACACCTCGCGGTGATTAATTTGGCCTCTAGTCGTAGTCCAATGTCCGAGGACCACAACAGCCATCTTGAGCAAGAATGGTGGCATGTTAACGATAATACTTGATGAAAACATTCTGTTGAGGCCAAGAATAAAAAAGAATATATGCAATGCTTAGGACATGGAGAGTTACCTAGCTCTTTAAAGTATTTTTTTTAGTGTGCTGGGATATAGAGTGAAAACACGTGAGTAGATGGCAAATTTTTCTTGAGGTTTATTGCTATTTGCACCATCTTAGGATTTAATATTTGAGGCTATTAAAAACATAAACCGGGGTGAAATAGATATACAGCGCCTGCGGCCTGTAGACAGACTGCCTTCATAGTTGAAAATGAGTTTCAACTTTTCTGCTAACATAGGAAATTACTTTGGTAGAATCGTACTGCAAGGAAGGCATATATACAGTAATTAGTCGTTTCAAGCGTTCGTGATGGTGTAAATAGTACTTGTGATGGTGCGAAAAATGGTTAACGTATATAAAACGTAAGATATGAAACGTGAAACCAACAATTATTGGAAACAGTCGAACATTAACATCGAGTAACCCATTGTCATGCATAATCTCTACAACACAGCGAGAAAAAATCAAGTGTGTGTGCGTGCAAAAAGAATGCAATAAAATGTCATAATATCTGATTGCACACTTTAAATAATAGTACATGAATACAGAGTAGAGTCCAATTACGTTACAAACAAAAAGCTTATGTACGTAGATTACAACTGTTAGCTACATCAAGCAAACGTTTACGGAAGTACATAGATGGTGAAATTGATAGATAGCATTTACTTTGCACAGCATCTCGGCTATAGATTTTGCATCTAGATATTTCCAAAGTTGTCCATGAGAATTATAAAAACCTTGTATGATAATGACTGTACAGTAGTACAACGGGAAAAATATTATGAGTGGATGTAAATATGCGTTTATTTACAAAAATTCAGTTGAATGTTATTTAGCTGTTTATGGTATAAACATTGTGCAAGCTATACCAAACATTGGCATGGCGCCCCAAACTTATTTTATCATATATCAAACAGCACTGGTTTACTTACCTATCCACTGTGCGATGGTTTACTAGTTTAGTGATGAATGGCATTAGACATTTCAATCCCCTTACCCACCACATTTACATTGAGAAGCTGCATCACGCAATTGGTTTCAAGTATTGCGATGGGAAGTCTGAAACGCCAGCTATATAATGATATAGTAATAATAGACGTCATTTTTCGTTTTTCCCGGATGCTAATTTGAGTTGACAAATTTCGCGGACACTAATACATCATGATCTATTCAAGATGTTCGTGACGCTCGATGAACAGCTATAAAAAGGCGTTACAAGGTCCTCGTATAACTTTGTAATATTTTTCAACTTGTGATCATGTCTAATCAATCAGTTATTACTCTGTAAGTGTTTCCATGGCGCCTCACATATCAAATCTGTATACAACTAACGCAGCGTATACAGTAACACCGGAAAGCCTATTCCTGCTCTTGGTTTTGGTACTTGGCAGAGCAAGCCATCTGAAGTCTATGATGCCGTTCTCACCGCACTCGATACTGGGTAAGTAATGACTGAGTTGAGGTTTTATGAGTGTTCTCTTATGTGATATGGTGAGTGTAGATACAGACACATAGATGCAGCTTTTATTTGTAAGTTTATTGTCGGGAGGAGTCATTGTTTGCATAAAAATTTGACACTTTGTAAACAGATGGCAACGAAAAAGAAGTTGGTAAAGCCATCAGAGATTCTAAGGTTCCTCGTGAAGATCTTTTCATCACAACAAAGCTGTGGAATACCTTTCATCGTCCTGAAGATGTTGCGGAAGCCCTCCAAAAGTCTCTCGATAACCTTGGTTTAGACTATGTTGACTTGTACTTGATGCATTGGCCCGTCGCTTTCAAGCCGGGACAAGACCTCATTCCAAAAGATAAGGATGGAAAGATTCTCTTTGACGAGACAGACTTTACCAAAACATATGCTGTAAGTTGATAACACTGGCGACCTGGGAAACATCGAGATATTGATAACGGTTATCTAGGCCATGGAGAGGCTTGACAAGAACAAAGCCCGTGCTATTGGCGTTAGCAACTTCAACTTGAACAAGCTGGAAAAGCTTGCTAAAATCCAAAAGATTGTTCCTGCTGCTAATCAAGTTGAGCTACACCCTTTATTACCTCAAGATGATTTAATCAAGTACTGTAAGGATCACGGAATTTTGGGTAAATATTGCATAGTATGTACCACAAAACGATCTGATCAGTAACTTTTCTATTTCGTACAGTTACTGCTTATTCTCCCCTGGGCAGTACCAATTCTCCCTTGTTCAAGGATGAAACTGTTGTCAAGATTGCTGAGAAGTACAATGTGTCTCCTGCACAAATTCTTATTTCTTGGGGTCTTAAGCGTGGTTACTCTGTGATCCCCAAGAGTGTCACTCCTTCCCGTATTAAATCCAACTTTCAAACAGTCGAGCTCAAGGACGAAGATTTTGAAAATTTGAATCAAGTTGTCAAGGCGGAAAAGGCCACGAGATTAGTTGATCCTTTCAACTTTTGGGGTGTTGATGTTTTCGACGAACATAACCAAAGTTGTTTGTAAAATAAATTGCTACATATTCTTTGTACACTAAACACTATTTGGGATATCCGAGTTTTTATATAGTATTGCTTTTCTTGTTAACACGGCTAAAGAAAACCCCAAAGTTTCGTGAGTTTTATGGGCATACTGTCACAAGAGAAAGTATGCTCATTACTTATCATAATTTGCAACACGTCAAAGATTTCAATGGATCAAGTGTATTGGTATGCTTTAGAGCGAACGTGCCACCTGTATTTGTTTACAAATTTTTTCAGGATAGGCAGTTATGGCCTCCCCCCCCCACCCCCTCGTTATCAACATCACGATTTGAATATCTTAATTTGGGGCTGTAGATAGTGGAGTGTCTGATTTTGCGGGAAAGAAAAGAAGGGGTACAAGTTTATGTAAATCTAGAAAAGGAATCTAAGAGTGTGATGATTTTTCGCTATATGTGTCTGAATACATTGAAGGAGATTGTCCACACAAAACAAGCAAACATGAAAACAGAATTATGCTGATCTCCCTCCCATTTGCGCCTCCCTTCTTTCACGACCCCTCTTTCTAACCACCAATGACATTCATGTGTGTACCGTGATATTCATCATATTATGCAAGGATAACATTTACAATCATATTAGATCATAAAGTGCTCTGCGTTGTATCAAAGATTGATCAAGTGGCACGGAGTAACAGTTCCTCAAGACTAATTTCTTTGATTGATACAGCATATAACCACCTTAATTATAGCGAGTATTTGTTTAATTTCTTTCTCAAATTTTTCCTTTCCTTTCCTTTCCTTTCTTTCTCTTTCTCCTTCTCTTTCTTTTTTATTCATAAAAACAAATCAAAAAAAAAACTTCAAAAAAAAAACACACATCTAATACGGTGCATACTACATTCGTTTGATTTAATCTATTTCTCGTCCCTCTTTGTTATATATAACCACTCATCACAGCATATTAAAAAATGGGACAAATCATATCATCCTTGAATCTCCGCGGCAATGATTCAATTGTGCCTGAAATAAACTTCGATATAGAAAGTAAGTAGACACCAAAAAAGAACAATGAATGTTACGCTTACGAAGAAAATACATAGATGCCACACCTTTGTCAGATGAAATGGGAGTGTACGAGGAGCTTTACAAATTACTAGTAGAACCCAACTCAAACATGTTAGAAACTATCAAAAATCTTAAACCTGCTTCAGACGAAATTCGAAACGCAATAGCGACACCAAACGAGGATACTGAAAACAAAGCACGGGAAGCTGTTTTACCTACTGTAAAGGCTTTGCACGAAATCTACAAATATTCTTCCGAGTTGGGTAATAAGGAGCTAATCGTGACAAATTTGCGTTTTTATTGATTTCTTGTAATGTGATGTATAGAACATGGTATTCCTAAGCTCCTCGAAAATGTTCTATGCCAAGAGGGCGATAAAACAAAAGACCTTGAAAGACATCCGGGATTGACAAAGATATTTGCTGAAGTGCTTGACTTTGTATTTGAATTTGATTATGAAAAGATTAAAAACCCAGCGATGCAAAATGCTTTCTCGTATTATCGAAGACTTTTGCAAACAGGAAGAGCAGAGTCCGCACTGACCCCCATATCACCAAAAGAAGAGCAACCAGAGCATTTAGCTGTAATTGGAGATGATTTGAGTAATCAGATTTCATTGTTCATTGCATCTCATACACCCTTGCTGAAGAGTGTGATTGATACAACTACAGAGTATGTCAAATCCAAGCATCTTGTGAAATATACCAGCGAATGGTTAGCCAGTATCTGGGCTGCATGTCTTCATACGCTGAATTCAAACCACAAGAAATCAAACAATGGCTCAGTAGATACATTTTACTTGAAAGTCATGGTAGTATCCATCATACTTTATGATCATATCGATCCAAACGGTGCATTTGCTAAAACCTCGCCAATCGATATAAAAGGTTCACTGAAAATAATTCAATCTGTAAACCAAGCCAACCAGCAAGAACAATGCAGCATATCTAACCTTGTCAGTGCTTTGAAATACAATTCAAAGCATTTGTATGATGAATCTACACCAAAAGGAATAAAGAACTTTGTCATGGCCATTTAAAAACGGACCATTCCGATTATTTGTTTGTGTATTTTATGTATATAATAAAATAAGCTTTATTCCACATGAATTGAGCTCTTTTTTATGATCTACTACTCATCATGGACGATACCAAAAGTGACATTACAAAACCAAAACCATACTTGGGACTAACTCTATCTCGATGGGTTATTCTGTTATCAAGCTGTCTAGTACTGTGATAATGATGCACGCTTAAAGTTGAATACAAGAGATTAAATAATCCGTTTTACATAGCTTCTTTCATATGGCTCCATTGCTCTAATAGCTGCCCTAACTACATATGTAAAAAGCTACAAAAAGGCTACCATTATTACCATTGTGAACAAGGATTTATTGAGTTGTAAGTCTCATCTCTTGGATTCAAATGTATGCATTTCTAAATTTGCTATAGCCATATTTTGTGCATCCTCCTTTTGCGTGATCGCTGCAGTTATTGGTATCTTGGCTGTGATAAGAAAAGACAGGCACTTTTTAGCATGTCATACATTGTTGCTCTGGCCATGCCTTGCACTTTTAGCAACAGTTGCCTATCTTGCATACGGAGAAACAACATGGGATTTAAAGACACAGCTTGGCATGCAATGGCGATACGATTTCACGGCAGATGAGCATTATCAATTGCAAGAAAATCTACGATGCTGCGGCTTTGAGAACTCGTCAGACCATGCCAAATACAAATCAAACTGCTCCCAAGAGTCGCTTCTGCAAGGCTGTCATGAGAAATTGTTCTCATTTGAATCTGCTTTCTTAGCCAAAGTATACTCGATATGTTTCGGATTGATCCCAATTCACATGTTGGTTATCGTTGTGGCCTTGATCTACTCTCGCCCATCTACTCCCGGCCGCTATTATGCTAAGCCAACGCTAGTATCTATTAGATCTCCATCACTCAAGGATGAATATGTTCCTCATAGTCATGACGCTTCAAGTAAGCCTACTCATCATTGCTTGGCCTGTGAAAACTGGACATTTTAAATAAAATTTGGGAGTTCAAATTCAAGCACGAGGACGAGGACGATCCAATCATGACAATCATTGGGCTTGAAGCTACAGTCTTTTTTTTTTTTTTTTGTTCTCCTCTTTCTCGACATCCTTCCCCTCTTTTCTCTCTTATTCCTCTTTTCTCTTCTTCATTTTCTTTGTTGTTGTGCAAAAAGGAAATTTATACACATATATTTTCATTAATCTAAATACGCCCAAAACAATCAAATCGATTTCCTTCTTTTCTCAATACAGGTAGAAAACGCATTAATGAATGTAGATCTTAATGGAGAGACTAACGATTTTTCGATTTTTTTTTTTCTCTCTTCCATCTTGTTCATAACTGTGCACTTTTTATTAACCTCGTGTTTCTGACCTGGCAACAAACGTGCTATCTCTTTTTATTGTCATACCTTAATTTTAACATCCAATCATTTGTAATCAGATTTCACTTAAAGCCGAAAAGATGATGCTCTATAAACTCGTTGTGCTTGGCGATGGTGGTGTTGGCAAGGTAAAGCATTGAAAAGAAATCGTAGTTTGATACACAAGTTGCTTAACAAACTCCTTTATACATCAAACTATATAGACTGCTCTGACTATTCAGGTATATATTATTTAAACATTTTACATGATACGGTTGTGAATGAAATTTAACTTTTCATACCACACTCCAGCTCTGTCTCAATCACTTTGTCGGTATGTGCTTTATTTCGTTACGCCCTCGATAAATTAGACTAACCACTTTTTATTACTTTTTGTAGAGGTACTAATACAGTTTGATAAATTCCTTGTATTTGTCACTAAAAAAGCTACTCTAGACTTATGATCCTACTATTGAGGATTCGTACCGCAAACAAGTTGTTATCGACGATCAGCCATGTGTACTCGAAGTATTAGATACAGCTGGACAGGAAGAATATACTGCATTGAGAGACCAATGGATTAGGTAACATGTCACATATTGGCAAGAAATTTCGATACTAAAATCAAAACATCAGAGATGGTGAAGGCTTTTTGTTAGTATACTCGATTGCTTCTCGCTCGACTTTTGAACGCATTGAGCGCTTTCGTAATCAGATCTTCAGAGTGAAGGATCTTGATAACGTACCTATGATGTTGGTTGGAAATAAATGTGATAAAGTGACAGAAAGAGAAGTTACACGAGAAGAAGGATCTGCGATGGCTAAGCAACTAGCTTGCGATTTCATTGAAACTTCAGCAAAGACCTGTGTCAATGTTGAAAGATCATTTTATCAAGTTGTCAAAGCTATCAGAGCTCAGCGCGAAGGATCAAAACCTGGTGGACCCAAAGGAAAGAGTAAGAAGGAGAAGAAGAGTAAATGTTTAATCTTGTAAATCCTGCATCCCAACCCAACCCCTCCATTCATCCCTTTCTTTTTATTCTACTCTTACCTGCTTATTCTTATTAACTAAATTTTATAAATTGTTATCAGTTGATTACTACCATAATAATTGTAAAATGTCTCGCACCTTTTACCGCCATGTACTGTTTATCTCCTTTTTTTTTTGGAAAAATAAAATATCATACAAAAATGATCGAGTTCTCACATTTGGACGTCGATTGTGTCAATAAAAAATCATGCATCATTGTTTACATAAACCAAATAAATCATTGCTGTGGGGTAGTAAACGTTCAGCATTCAACGCCTCCTCCATAAAAAGTTTGAAGGCGAAGCATTACTAACAGGAACAAACAGGAGTATTTTTTTGTGATTTTTTTCAGTAAATACTTGGATGTCTAAATTAATTGAATGCTTAAAAATAAAAGTATCGGAGCTTAAACTTGTAAGTGGTGAATGTAGCCCCTGTCTATGCCATCTTTTGATTTTGTGTAGCATCTAGTGTCTTCAAATAGTAAACTTTACCGAAGTATAAGAATATAGGTAATAGATGAACAAATAGCTTTGCTTTTTTTTTAAAAAAAAATTTATATCAAAAATTGAAAAATCTTTAGAGTTTGTATTGATATCCTTGCAGTACTATTGTCAATAAGTCTTATTATTGGTATCGATTGAGTAAAATTAAGCAATTGAACATATTGCAATATGTAATCATGGATCTAATTAACGTATTCAGTTCCCAGAGATACAAAGACTTTCTAATCGACTTTTTTTGACGAGCAGCTCTTAGCAACTAGGGAAGACCAAACCGCACAATTCGTAGGGTTACCTTAAATAGTTCATGGTTTGGCAAGTTTATCAAGAATGATTGCAATTTGGCAGTAAAGCGAACGACTCGTCATCCTTTGAACAGATACCGTGAAGCTACATTCATCAAAATAAGGAGTAGGTTGAGAAGTAAACTCAAGCAGACATAGGTTGCAAGAGCAACTGCATATTTGTCAGCCAACTTTTATCTCATACTTGTCTCATACCAATATGAAGTTAAGAAAAGTAGGATCAACCACAAGAATTCCGGTCGTTGTTACAAGATTA
>MU619273.1:130432-199093 GCA_025201805.1 Parasitella parasitica
AACTTTATGGTAAGGGTATTTTTTTTTTCGAGTATTTTGTTGGTTTCTGCATGTTTTTTTTTCGAGCAAACTGTATTCACTGAGTGATAAATAAAGGGAGAAAGATAGACAAATAGAGAGAACACCTTGATTTGAGCTGCTAAAAGGAGAAAAAGAGGAAAACGACAACAATTACATGACAAAAACGGGATATAGCAATAGATCGAGTACGTGTGTTTACAGCATGTTGAGTTGCTCAGCAATAGCATTTTTATCAAACCCGGCTTCCATTAAATTCTTGACAAGGTCAGCTTTTGCTTTGACTCGCTTGGTCAATTCTTTTTCAATCAATAGCTGATCTCTTTCCATTCGTTTTTCTCGCAGAAACTGTAACATGTCTTGAGATCGCTTCATTCTACCTGCTTCCTTTTCACGTGTAACTTGTAATAAAGATTCGGCAAGAAAAGATGGCTGTGTTTGTTGTTGTTGTTGCTGATGTGATGACACAGAGAATGTGTTAGACAATGAAGATGTGTTGGAGGAATTAGGATGAATGATAGGGGAAGGTAATACTCGTGGTAGTGGACGAATAATAGCCGGCTGATGCTGTTGAGGTTGTGGGAGATGATGCTGTTGCTGGTGTTGATGCTGTTGCTGTAGTAACGGCTGCTGATGATATTGTACGTTTGAGGCAGGTAAAGATTGGGTGGAGTGTGTTGTGCTGGCTGAATCAGATGTGTTATCGACAGAAGATCTTGTAGGATGTAGTGTACTGTCACTTAAACGGCGCTTTCTTTTGACTGGTGATGCGAGAGAGTCGTCGTCCTCGTCAAATCCATACTCTTCTTGCTTTATATGAAATAATTCTTCCTCTTCAGAAGCATGCATAATGCTGCTGATAGACATTGGCCAGGCAGAAGTCCGATTGCTGTTGAATACTTCATTTAAAGCGTCCCAGTAGGGAAATCGTTTTAGGAGCTCTTCATGGATGCTCTCTTCAGTTGCGCCCGTTTCGAGTAGCTTCTTGCCGTCTACTTCTTTCCATTCACGAGCTAAGCGGTAATTACTCTGCAATGTGGATATTTTTGATGCAACATCTTTTGCTAGGCGATGGTAAATGCCGACTTCTCTCATTTGCTCGATGATGCTTTCAAGCAGAGATTTCTTGGGGATTCTTTCACAGTCATCTCCTTTCCATTTAGCGTAATTCGCTTTCTTTGACAACCAGTTGACGAGGACATCCATAGAGGAAGGCCCGCCGTTGACACCATCTTTCAACCAACTCTTGTATGGTTTCTTTCCTTTCGACGTGGCGGATGAATAAGGTGCCATCATGATCATTTATCTTTAGTTTCTTTTCTTAAGCTTTATTAAAATACAGGGAAATCAAGGGGAAGATAATATAAAACGCAGAAAAAAAATAAAGAGAGAGAGAGAGAAAGGAACTTGAGAAATGCGAGAAAATGGTTTATTTTTATATCATTAAAGGAACAAAAAAAATCAAAACCAATCAACCGTCGATCTTTTTTTTTTTTGCTGTTGTAAAATTCTGTTTAAAAAGGCTATTTCTGCCTGTTGGCAAAAATATGATCGGCCATTCTACCATTCAACCATTGGTTCCTCTCGATGTGCTGGGCAGAAAGGTCAGTTTGGCTGGATTTGCCCATCTTAAAAATGCAAGATTACTTGAACTTCTTACGCATCCTTGTGTGAAAATTGCAGTAAAACCCATCCTTCATTCGTGTATAATTATTTACTGTGCAATATTTATCTTTCCTGACGAGACATTATAAGCGGAGTAGCGCTTTTAAAGATGAATTTCAGCAGAAAAACATGTAGATCTTCTTTTTTTATTTTTAATATATATTGGCTTCGAACTCTTTCGACAAAGTCTAGAACATCGAACGTCGATTTTACACACTACTTTTTTTCCTCTTTTTTTTTTTTTTTTTTTTTTTTTTTTTTTTTTGTAGTAAAGAAATATACTATGATTGAGCGTGATGTGATGATGAATTACATTGCTGTCTAACGCTAAAAAAATAACTAAACGAATTGTGCAACATGCACTAAAATATTTTATGATTCAATGCAAAAAAAAGGCCTTTCTTGGCGTAAAAGAGTGCAATTTACTTTTTAGGATGGTTCCTACATGTTATGCATTGGCATTGGAGAATTAAAATGCAAGGGATATTTATAAAAAAAAAACCCCCAAAAAGCGGCTTTATTAGCGTTCAACAGGTTCATGTTCAATGGTTACGGTTTACCTAAATGATTTAATGTAGATAGTCTTGGGGCCAATCAAATGTTGATTCAAATTTCTGTACCACACTCGTAAATCATTATATTTATCTGTCTATATAAGTAACAATCCTCTGCTTATTAGTGACAACTGATCGAACATCAGCCAAAGCCATGTGAAGCCCACGGCTGATGACTAATTCGTCATTACATGTAATTACTTGGTCAATTAGCGATATATTGAACTCTTTGGGTTACTATATTTTCTTTATAAAGAAAACACTGTTTATATATTATATATCGAAGAATCACACTCGAAGGAGATCCCGTCTCAATGACAACACCATTAGTAAGAATTAAATCCGGCATCTAATTAAAATTCTGTGGTATGCGCGGTATTAAATATGAATTCATGATACATACTAATAAAACCAGTCGCCATTAGCTATATACTCCATGTAATATGACTGAAATAAGAATGTCCAAAGATGTTTGACAGCTGTACCCTAGAAAGCAGGGGGGTACAAAGCTCTCGCTTTATCCTAGTACCCAGGGGTTACATTAGTATTCAGGAACGCTTTACCATAAAAGAACGTTGAGCCGTCTGCAATTACTGTACCTATTTGCAGTAAAAAATATGAATATGAAAAAGCATGCCATGTTATTATCCGCTTGCTTTCGACTTCAGAATAATTGCTACTAATATTTAATTGCTACATTGCAAACTTGCTTGAAATGAACCTAAATTTAAGATTGCATGTTGCTGATGCATATTTCTGCCGTATCCCAGAATTGAATGACCCAATCTCGGGTCATCAAGGCTATGCATCAACCTACTGGCAAAATATCCAACCGATATTTTCTCTTCTTTTTTTTTTAAAAAAAATCTGCATTTTGATGACATTGAACAAATTTTCTAGTTATTATTGGACATTTGTGAATCAATAGATTGTTTTTGTTTTTATAAAAAACGGAGGCGGCTCTAATGATTAAGTCATCATGTTGCAACATTCAAAAGCGTCCTAGTAGATAACAGTTTATCGACTCGAATATGGGATGATGTTAGGCTTGGACTAAGAAAAAAGGAGATCGAACTGATAAAAACGATATGCGTAGTGTGTGGTGAAAACAATAAGACATATTACTCTAGGTATCAGTTATATGAATTAAATGTACCATCCTTGTAGCTTGCAGTCTTTCAAGTCTTGAGCCGTCGAAGAAATGGTGATATTCAAAAAAAGAGGCTTGCAGGATATTTCTTCAATCACAAGATAGATTGCATGCAATCGAATCATTTCCATACACTAATGAATGATATGCATCACTATTGTTGCAGACATCTAAATCTAGAGCACCTGATTTGAATTGTGCAAAGCTTGCTACTACAACTACTGCAAACAATTAAAACCCAGTCAATAGGAATTCTTTATTTTCGCTCAGTTTGTGTTTTTTGAATAGAAAGCGCTACTTTGAAGGTAGTATACTGGCCGAATTGTATCAATAAAGTTGAGTAAAAGCAATGGCTAATAAACTAGACGGTAGGTTTCTTTTTGGTAGTAGTCTCATGTCGTAAAAGTGTCAAACAATTGCACGCTCCGATTTTGAAGTCTGAACTTTTTGAATGTCAGAGTAAAGTTGTCAAGTGCATATCAATTCTCTGAAATGCAAAGAAATAGCAAGTAACCTATATAAAATTAGTATCAAAAGTTTCATCAGAGCTTACTGCATCTGATAGGTTAAATTTAGCTTTGAAATAAAGACATTTTAGTCGCATCCAGATTGGTGCGCTTGTTGAGCAGGTGTTTGGAAAGATACCCGTTACGGGTATTGCCTACGTGGGGCTGCTAACTAACTTTAATAAACATATCTGCTGCTGCTGCTGCTGCCGAAGCTTTTTAGCTTGAAAATTTGGCGTAGTAAAAGGCTTCTTTTATGCAAGTTTATTTCTGCGTCGAAAAATATCTGTAAATTGTAAAAAAAAAAAAAAAAAAAAAAAAAACTATGTATTAGTGTAGGTTATGCTTGTTCCTGGGCAAAAAAAGACTATACAACATTCGTGTGAAGGGCTGTAATCATCTCAACCTTCGATTTTTATTCTCAACTTCTATCTGATAGAATAAATAAATAAAAAAATTCTTGTCTTTACTTGCATTTACGTACTCGGTGCACTGCGTAAATAATATACGCAGACACACGATAAATTTACGATAAATACACATTATAATATAGTTGAAATAAAGACGGAAAGCAAAGTCTTTGCCTTTAACAGCAATGCATACAAAAATCTAGCTGCTACTAGCGTTTGAATGGCTTTGTGGTGAAGCTGATTAATTATAAAGTGCTGCATATATAATCGTACTTACTTCATAAGAGCGGATAGCACCTGAATTACCTCTTTCATTTTATCATATTGTGGTATATTCTGGACTATACCGCCCGATGCCAGTCTGTCCATACGCTCTGCATTTTAAACAGTTATATTCAAATTTTTGCGTGGCTGCTTGGTTTTTTTTTTCGTGGAGAATGAGAAGGCCAAACCAGCTTGTAGCTCTCCAATGCAGAAAGTGATTAATTATTGTGAGAAATCAAGCAACTCAATGCACAAAAAAAGAATCAAGCGGCAATTGAGGTCATCACGAAGCTCTTTACTCTGCATCCTTCCGAAAAAAAAAATAATCTTGGCATGTCTTCGTTAGTGAATTTCTTCAACAGTATGAGCCTCAAAGGAAATAATGCCAATTTTTCTACTCCAAGAGCAGCGCAACGTCAACCCTCACCGCCATCACAGCCAAAAAAGATTCACTCAGCCAAACGTGCTGGAAGAAAAAGAACGTCTGAAACGTGTGTCATTTGCTTCCAACATTGCATCTCTTCGAGCTTTATGAAGGCCGAAAACTGTGAGCATGCAGTGTGTGATTCTTGTCTACGAGCATACTTTCAAAGTGTCTTAAATGAGGGACGCTATACATCGTTTGAGCGAATTGAATGCCCAAGTCCTGGTTGCAACGCTACTTTTTTATCAAACAAGGTTACCCAAAACATTTTTACCGATCCTCAAAGAAACGACTGGTGGACAATGGCTACGATAAAAGCAAACATTCATAACAAGGTAAGATCCACATTTATCCGTCTGTCAGTAAGGATGCAAAAGGATTTATCCAAGTGAGATAACTTGATAGGTTGTATGTCCTTTTGCTGATTGTGGAGCCATTTTTGATGCGGATCTCAGCTTGACAAAGAAATGCACCTTTGTTGAATGCTATGAATGCCATCATGGTTTTTGCTCTGCATGCCAGCAAATATGGCACCCAGGTAAGTATTACTTTTTGTGCAACACTATTGCTAAAAAAAATTTTTTTTTTATCAGGAGTAGTCAAGATTGTGGACGATGAGGAAGAAATGAACAAGACCCTGAGCCAGGCAAAAGTAAATCTCTGGACTAGATGTCCCAAATGCCATCATCTTGTCGAAAAAAGAGTAAGCGACACATTTTCAATTTCACGTTGGTCGAGCCTCTCACTAATACGTACAATGCCATAGGCGGGATGCCTTACCATATGGTGCTTGTGTGGCACTGAATTGTGAGTAATTCACTTTGACAAAGGTGGTATATGTATATATATATATAGTAAACATTGCGTAGTTGCTACCGCTGTGGAGGCTACTCATCCGGTCATTCTTGTGCTAACCAGTGCCAGTATCTCTCGAGCGACCATATCAGCACCATCCGCAGTCAAATGTTTACAAGTACAACTGCTAATTCGACTAATAAGATCCGAAGAATCAACTGAAATCATGTACTGTAGGCTTTCACAGAACTGAATTTTCATTTGAAACGGCGAATTCCATCATGAAAATAAAGTTTTTTTTTTTTATTTTTTTTTATTTTTTTCATACTTAAATAACTGCAAACGATTATCCCTGTGTCCGTTTTCTTTCTTTGTTCTTTTCTTTCTTTTTTTCCTCTTTCAAAAAAAAAGGAGAAAAATAATAAATAAAACTTAGGGTCATCAATTAATCAAAGATAGAGAGAAATCAATGCCTTCTAATTTGACTGCATCAAACACACTGGAATCAGATCACAAGCAACAGATTGAATCAGCAGCAAACAAATTGCCTCCACCTTCTGCTCTTTTTGATTTTTACGGTAACCCCAAGATGAGCGAACCCGTTTCTCCTAATCCCAGACAAGTCTATATCCTTCCTCCTCCATCCTCATTGCCTGGCTACCATCTCCCACCCCCTCCCACCGCCATGAGCAGCAGCAGCAATACTAGTAACAACAGCAACATTAGCTATTACCAGCAACACCCCCCACAGCCTCAACCTCACCAGCCGGAATTTCATCCCCAATATTATTACCCTAGTCCCACTTCCACCAATGCCGGCATCAAAAGAGAACCTAGCTACCCTTCTTCTGGCCCTACCAAGAAGAGAACAAAGAAATCTACTGCTGTCACCTCGGCTGCCTCCACTGCTACGGATGACATTTCGGTTGCCGCTGCGACATTGGCTTCGTTTGCCTCTTCAAATGACGAGGATGACGAAGAGGAATCTCAGGCAGAACTGCAACAACAAGTACAGCCAAGAAAGAAGAGACAATACAACAAGAAATACTCGTCCAAGGAAGATGCATTATCTAAACAACAAGAAAACCAAGTTCTGGAGGTAAATAAAAAAGAGAAAAAAAAATTTTTTTTTTTCGGGCTAGGGCTAAAAAATTTTCATTTTTCCATAATTATTATATAGGCAGCAAGAATTTTGATGGATATCTCAAGATGTGTTGTTCGTCCAGTCAGTGTAGCTAATTAACAAGACCACCTTTTATATATTTATATAAAAGAAAAAAAAAAAAAAAAAAAAAAAAAAAAAAAAAAAAAAAAAAAAAAATTTTAAAAAAAAAAAAAAAAAAAAAAAAAAAAAAAATCCCGGTTCACATCATTGTAAAAGTTTCCTATTGTTTCGTTGTTTGTCATGCTGAAAATTGCGAATATAAAAATGGTATGTTTCCGAAGTTGGTTTATTGATAAATGGTCAATTTTTGATTTCTATACATCTCTCTCTCTTCTTTTCTTGACACACTAAAAGTTCTGTATTAGAATGAAGATTCATCATGCGTCATGGCTTTCATTTGCGGTGATATTAATTGCCTCAAATGTACAAGCAGCAAACCCACTTGCTGACAGCCCCTTAATGCACCCAACTGGTGATCCATTAGATGGGCCATATGTAGCTCCGTCCGAGCCAAAGTACGACTATGCAGAGGTCCTTCATAAAAGCTATCTGTTCTACCATGCCCAGAAATCGGGCGTGCTGCCGTACCAACGTATGGCCTGGAGATCTGATTCCTGCAAAGTCTGCGTTGGTGATTTCGGCGAAGATCTGTCCCGCGGCTGGTATGAAGCTGCAAATACCATGAAATGGGGTCTGCCTTTGGGTTGGACTGTCACGCAATTAGCCTTCAATATCATGATGTTTGAAGATTCCATGAATTCCGTTGATGAATTAGCTGAAGGTCTGGAGCTATTAAAGTGGGGCGCAGGTAAATATATATCCGTATTGGTACATACAAGATTCACGGAAATTTATACACGTAGACTACATTACAAATGCGCATTATAACGACACCTACATCGTTGGTCAGTTGGGAACATCTGCCGTCGGACCTATATCCAAGCAGGTTGAATTGGATGTTGATTTCAACTATTGGGGCCCTCCTGAAGAGTACGAGCAGTGGGTTCCGACAGGACTTCCTCATAAAGCCTACTATATCTCCCCTGATAACCCTTCATCCGAGATTGTGGGTGAATACAGTGCTGCTCTGGCGGCTATTTCTATCCCATGGAGAAAGCACAACGCAACTTACGCGGACACTTTAGTCGATCACGCAAAACGCCTTTACAAATTCGCTACTGATCATCCCGGCAGCTATGTTTCTTCCCGTCAAAATGCTTTCCAATGGGCTGCCTTTTGGTACCCTTCTACCCGCTACGAAGATGAATTGGCCTGGAGTGCTGCTTGGCTGTATGCTGCTACGAAAGATGAATTCTACCTCAATGAAGCCAAGAAATGGTATGCTCAAGCTTCAGACTCTTGGACAGAGTATTCGTGGGACGAAAAGGGCGGTGGCCTTCATGTCCTGCTCTATGCTATAACCAAAGATGGCCAGTTTTACAAGAACTCGATGGATTACTTTAACCAGTTCTTGCCCGGAAGCCCAACCCAAATCGTCAAATTCACGCCTCGAGGCCTTGCCTACATCGAGCACTGGGGTTCAGTTGGTTATTCTGGCAATGTCGCTTTTTTGATGTTGGCATTTGCTAAATCCATTGGCTACGAGACTGATGAAGCCAAAGCAATGACAACGTTTGCTGTTCAGCAAATCAATTATGCATTAGGTGATTACGGTTATAGCTGGGTAGTGGGCTTTGGTGATAATTATCCTTCTAAACCGTATCACAAGTCCTCATACAACTCCTATATCGACTATCCTATGCGCGGTACTTTCCAAGACAAGGTAGAAGGCGACTTTTCCGAGTCAAGAACTGAGCAGCGTTTCATCCTCTACGGTGCTGTAGAGGGCGGGCCCAATGTCGACGATACCTGGTATGACGATCGTTCCAACTATGAATATTCTGAAGTGACTCAAGATTACAATGCTGCTTGGACAGGCGCCATAGCCGGTTTGATTGATTTCTACGGATCGCAAAAGTTCGAGCCTTTCACTGATTGCGATTTGGATCTGGGCTGGTCTCACTCTAACGCTTCTGAGCCGCCAGCATGGCCAGAAGATGACTGTTATCACACCTGCAATAAGGGCTGTCCTCGGGGAGAGATGAAATCTTCATATGCATGGAAGCTCTTGACAGAACCTCAAGAACAGATGCACAAGCAGTTAGAAGTGCTTTATCCTGGCCAAGGCTTATTGAGGGCTGCTGCTCTTGAAGGAAAAACCATTGAAGACTTGAAGGCAATGGGTATTAAAGTAAGCAATAGTGATGAAGAGGATGATGATGAAGTGGAAGAAGACAGTGTGGGCGACGAAGTCAAGGCAGCCGGTTTTGCACCAAAATCCAAGTCCAAACATCGAGGTAAACATGCATCTGGCGCGAATAAAACCACGACCTTTGCTTTACTTACATCTGCCATAATGGCATTCGCTGTATATGCTATCAACCTTTAAATTGTCATTTTATACATCATATTCAATAAACCCAATTATAAAATTCGATGGTGTCATTCTGTTTTTTGACCACTGCTAACATTTTCGTTTATAGCAATTTTTATATAAACTATTCAAAGGAAGCACCAAGTGGCCGCTCTCCATTGCAGAAAAAAAATGAACCTACTGTTTGCTGGACAGCATCTCACAATCTCATCTAATTTGGAGCCATTTATACTGAAAAGTGCTCCAGCTAAATCTTATAATTTTTCCTTCTCAATGTTTAGAGAGAGAGAGAGAGAGTACCTTCGTTTTACGTTATAGCTTTTTTTTTTTTAATCAATACAAGTTCATTAATAAATTAAAGAAAGAAAAAAAAAGTATTCTAATGCTTCTTTCCTCGTCTTTTTCTATGGCTTTTGTTGACTATAATATGGTCAGCCCAATCATGCGTTTGATTCATCATTAGCTCCTCTTCCCTCGACACAACTTGTCTAGTGCCCCACACAGTACGTGGACCTCTGCTCACATGGGCAGCGGGCACAATGAGATCCTCTTCAGGAGCCGAGGACGCAGCAGATTCGCTCAGTGCTTGTGATAGCTGTTCTTCGCTTTCCTCTGCTGTCATTACAGGACGGTACATGGAAAAGAAGGGGTCATTTTCCAACATTTGACGCTCTGCCTCATGTTCTTTGACAACTTGAAACTTCTGCCTGTTTTCTGCCTGTTTTCTTCTCTGATCCTCCTTTCTCTCTTTGTCTTTTCGTTTCTTTACCCGAGCTACCAATTCCTCTAATAACAATAACAATAACAATAATAATAAAAGTGTCAATGTCGAGCCCTCCGAGATAAGAAAAAAAAAAAAACTGTACATACCGTTGTATATTTGTATCGTTTCAGGAGACACAATGTCCTTGACGTTGATTTCCATGAACGTAACATCACAAGCAAGCGGCAAATGACCCAAATATTTGCATTTCTTTCGAAGATCTTCAGTCAGCGTCGATTCTTGCACGCTGGTTGCCTGCACCTGAAGTTGATGAGGGAATTGGTCATAGTTGCCAAATTCATGTTTCAAAATACGAATGTCGAGAGGATGCAAATAGACATGCTGTCCATCAACAGCCTGGTAAAAATAAAAGTCAGTGGCAGGTGTGTTGTTGTTATTGCCATGGCACTGATGTGTAGTGGCTACTGAAGGAGACTGATTTGCATTGATATCGTCGCCCGCTTGATGGGAGAGTTGATACTGACGGTACGCTTCGGGCACTTGCTCCTGCGCCTTATCAGCTTGATGCAGCTGTTGGGACACTGGTGTCTTTCCGTGTTTCTTTGCATATTTTGCAACTGCTTCAAACATCATATCTGAAGTTTGAATAGCCAGCTCCAGCTCTTTTGTGTTTTGCTCATCCAATTGCTTCATTTTGGCCAATATTTGATCAACGCTTTTCTCGATAAAGGGCATCTCCTCAGCAGAGCCCCATCCTTTTGCATCGGCCATAGCATCGTTCAATTCAACGCAATCTCTATTATGCTCTCGTTTAAGGTAGTCTGGACTTGCTAGCATAAATCGAGCAAATGTCATTGCTCCAGGCGTAAAATGCCAAGGTATCAAAGGTGTGTCTGGTTTCATGTAGTTACAAGTGACATTAGGTGGTAGAGGCCACGTATCAGAGAGTGGAAATGCTAATGTGGAATCATTTGCTCGCTGCATCAATGCCATGTCAACTCGATCGCCCTCGGTGACGCCACAGCTTAACGTCGTTGATGCCGTGGTTGCTGCAGCCGCAGCAGCTGCTTCTGCTGTAGTGGTAGTAGTAGCTGATTGGCGATGATGGTCTGATACAGCAAAAGGCTTCATAATGCGGACTGGCTTGAGATCAGCTTCATAAATAGAGTCCCAGCAGATGGGGCATTTGCGCCAATTCCTTTTGGATTCACGCAAGGCAAGATAGTGTAAAATGCACGGTAAACAGTAGATATGGCCACATTTAGTTACTCTGGCAGCTGTAGGAGGTGATAAGCAGATCGGACACAACTGAGTCTCTGAAGAGGAGATGAGCTACGCTGATTGATTAGTAACAAGTTCGGGTAAGAAACCAAACAATTCAATACTTTACAACTTGCTCGATAGTTTCCCAATCAAAATTGATGTCTGGATCTGCCAATTGATAGATGTAATTACCAGTGGAATTCAACATGAATCGAAAACTACATGACATGAGCATGTGCGTATTTTTAGAGTCACTGTAGTCCCATGCCTCCCTGTCTGCCTTACTTTGCATTAATAAACCTTTCTTTGTTGAAAGGTTGATAAGACGTTGTCCTTGCTTTTCGATGTGGAGTTGCAGGAGGTGCTTGTCTTTCAGGAAAAGAAAATCCAAGTAAATGGTTCAGAGACACTCGCCCCTTCTTGTCTGTTGATCCACCAGTACGTTGAGCTACTTGAAGCAGGTTCAAGCTGTCCAAATCAGAAACTACTCGCTCATAATCTCGATTGCCATTGTTGGAAGGGCGCTTTTTGTCTGTATGTAATTTTGCAAATTAGTGTCGCGTAGAGTTATACGATCGTATTTCCACACAGTATAATAAAACTCACTTGGGCGTTTCTTCCTGCCATTTCCGTTGTTTCTGTCTCGAGAAGATGTGCTGCCATTGTTACTGTTTGCTCTTCCTTCGCCTGCTGATGCTGATGGTACAAAACTGGCTGCTGACGCATTCATACTCATTATGAGGATTTGAAATCAATTGAAATCGTTTCAAAAAAAAGAAAAAAAAAAAAATGTATATATATTATTGTCGTCTAAATTATATACATAAATTCACAAAGGCTTTTTGTACAAAGTTTAAAACACTAGTGTCTAAACAGACAAAGCTTCAAGAAGGAAAAGAGAAAAAGAAAATTTTTTATTTGTATATGCTTCATTGTCGCTTCGCGAAACACACATACGTCGCAGCAACCACAGATGCATTGACATTAGCTCAATGCCAAGTTCTCTATAACGAACCACAGTTTTTTATTCTGCGTACTGTAACATAAATTAAGCGTAGCAAAGTATTTTCGAGTGTTATTCACCCCCAAAGCTTGCTTTAACAATTCTGTAACAAAAAAAAAAAGTCTTAATTTTGAGATATCATCTGCGTTCGTTGTGCAAAAATTAATGATTTTTTAAATCTGAAGACAAAATTATTTACATACAAAATTAAATGGGCTACCAAGCACAAAAATATAAAGCCATAATAAAGTTATTTTTCGCAAAGATATACAAGGGTCTTTCACAATTTGAAGTTGCCTCCTGTCTTCATAATCCTAGAAATTGAAAGAATTGAAGCGGGTATTCACGGTAAATCACACCATTCGCCTGCAAATCATGAAATTAATCTCATTACCTAACCGGAGAACACGTACAGTAGAAAAGTCCCTGTAAACTTACAAAGCAATCATGCAGCTCTTCCCAATGTATGATGTAATATTGTTCCTTTATTGAGGGCTAAATAATTTATCCTCTGGTATTTAAACCAGATGGTTCGAAAATGCGAGGTTGATTTCTTTTTTTCTTTTTCCCGTTTTTTATTCCTTTTTGATCTCTACCAGCCGAGCAAACCATGAAGAAAATAAATAATTTCGCCTCAAGTATCGCGACTACAGTTAATTCGCCTATTCCTACCAGCCTAAGAGGTAAGCTGAGGTCTGTTTATTTTGAATGTCATTCTGAATATGTATAAATAAAAATTAGGTGAATGTCAAAAAGCAGCGAAAATCCTCAACAGCTTTATAGGTTAAGCGAAAAAAAGATAAAAAAAAAAAGCAAAAATTAGTGTATTGACATTAATGCTGTAGACCCTGGACAAGGAATGGACAAGATAATACCTGAGAATATTTTGGAAAAAGCCCAGGGTTTAGCCATTTATACAGTGCTCAAAGCAGGTTTTTTGTTCTCGGGACGTGCAGGAAGTGGCATTGTTATTTCAAGGTAAATGTAGAGTCATTGGTTCAAGTCGAAAGATACTAATAATACCAATGTGCGGTTTAGATTACCTGAAGGAGGTAAACATTGTAGCGCTTTTTTTTTTATAATGTACAATAAGCGTGTAACATGATATCATACACTTTAGGCTGGTCAGCTCCATCGGCCATTGCAACTGGTGGTATAGGCGCAGGTGGTCAAATCGGTAAGTCGTTGCATAACACTAATAAGACTATGAACAGATAAATATTAACAGATAAACAAAAGGTGCCGAATTGACCGATTTCGTGCTTGTTTTGAATACCCAACAAGCTGTCAAGACTTTTTCTCAGGCTGGCAACGTTACCTTGGGCGGCAATGTGTCAAGTAAGTAAAAATAAAGGGAGGAGGAGGGGAGGGGGGAGAGGAGAGAGAGAGAGAGAGAGAGAGAGAGAGAGAGAGCGAGGAAAACAAGGAGTTCATAGCCAAAGTGGTACTTAGCATTTTGCGTTTAGTTGCTGCTGGGCCTCTCGGACGCAACGCGGAGGCGTCTGGCAGTGCCAATTTAAAGCATATTGCCGCCATCTACTCATATAGCAAGACGAGAGGCTTGTTTGCAGGTGTATCGTTAGAAGGCTCTGTGGTAGTCTCAAGAGGAGATGCTAACGAGAAGCTTTACGGACGACGTGTTACTGCCAAGGAATTGCTCAGTGGAGCTATACCTCCCCCACCTGAGGCTGATGCGTTGTACAGAGCCTTGAATGCCAAGTTTCATACATTGGGAGAGCAGACGTATTCGCCACGTAGCATCAATGGGGAAGACGGCTCTCCTCGCTCTATAGGACGCAGTAGTAGCACATTTAAGAGTACACATATATCTGCACCAGGCACATTACGACAGCCACCTCCAATTAGACAGTCAGGCGGTTATGGCGCGCCAATGGCTATGCCACAGCAACCCTACAGCTCATCGCCATCCTCTCCGCCTGCTTACAATAATAATTACAATAATAGTTACGGACAAGATGTCAAACCACAGATGAATAACTACAGCAGCGCGAATAATCCTGCCACTCAAGCAGCCGCCAAAAGAGCGCCACCGCCACCTCCTCCTAGTAGAAAGCCTGTAATGGCGCCATCAGAACCAGTTGCAAAAGCTCTTTATGCATTTGAGGGCCAACAACAGGGTGATTTAAGCTTCCAGGAAGGAGAAGTGATTACAATCGTCCAGAAAACTGATAGTCAGGATGACTGGTGGACTGGAAAGATCAATGGTAGACAAGGCATTGTAAGTATTGGAGAGAAGGAGAAAAAAAGAAAAGAGGCTAACTACATGTTTTCTGTAGTTTCCTGCAAATTATGTTCAATTGCAATGATTGAATAATTGCAATTTTTAATAAATTAATTAATAAATTTAAAGCTATACTACAATGCAAGGTATTCTTGACCGCTTGTTCAATATAAGGAATCTTATCGGTGTGAATGCTGTAAATAAACGCTTTGATATGCTTGTATCTGCCTGAATTTAAACGACTCATAAAAAACTCTTGTTATTGCAGGTGTAGAGATCCCCCCACCCAATTCGCATCTATTGCTTAATTATGACCAACATGATCAACCATTAGAAGAAAAAAGTCGACACCAACTCGTGATGTCTCTTCGATGTAATTGGAGGATGCAATATACCGGTACAGTAACTCCACAAGTTGAAACAATCACTTGCCTTCCAAATCACGAAATAAGGTACAACCATTCATTGATTTCCCAGGTACTGTAGAAATCATAGACTTGTAAGCCGCGTATTTTGTTCCAAGAGTTTGCGCCATATCTACAACAGGCATACCAGCCTTTTTCAGCGTTGCCACAATTGTCCTGTCTTTACGACGAGCAAGGAGCACGGAGAAGGGGATTGCCACAAACACATGCCACTTCATAATTGCTTTAAAGCGACTCATTTCCATGTAGTCACCAAAATCAATGTTGAGAGAATAATGGCAGGAGCTTTTTTCCCAATAAATACTTATATCTAGGCAGGCAAAATATTTGATTGATGTCTTGTTGTCTGTCAATAACTTGATGATCGAGTTTCCAATATTCTGCAGCTCTCTTACCTTGATTGGCCTTTGTGTCTCTTCTTTGGTTCAAAACCCCATGTGTCTGTATGAGTAGTGAGTGAACTCCCCCAACCGGTGGCTGAACTTTCTGTCGTGATGATTACCTTTGGCTTTTGCGCGGTTATTCTGTGTATTGGTAGACCATTCTTGTCTGTCAAGAATTTCTGCCACCATGTCGCTTCCTCCACCGCTGATTGATCCAGATGACAACGTTCTCCCCAGTTGTGTGCATGCGGCGCTAAGCTTCTCGATAGGCATCCTGATCTGATACTACATTCCAGTAGCTTTATAGTAACATCTTGTGTGTGCGGTCGTCATTTTCATATCTTTTTTTTTATTTTTTATTTTAGGCTGAAAAATGTATAAGCACTGTCATCAGTCTAGTACGACTGTATCATAAGTTTCGCATCATACTGAGCTACAAGATGCACTGCCAGCTCTTAAGTTAGCCTTTTCATATCCAAAGACTACTAAAACAGGTTTCCTAAGCATATTACTTGTAACGTATTACGTTTGTGCTTTTAAAATCTACAGTATAAAATTGCAGAACATTGGCAATTCGCTTTAGCCTTGCATTGAAAGACATCCGACATCATGGTGTCATGCAGGAGCATATCACGACTACACATTCACTTTGATTATTCAAGCAAATTTGTATAAGAGAATCTTTCTAGACAGCTTCGTCTTGCAAAACAAAAGCACTCTTGACGGATCGCTCTAAACCATGTTCAATTGCCTTGATCTGACGTTTAAAATAACTGAAAAAAAAAAAAAAAAAACTGTATATAAAACAACATTTTTTCATTATTCCATTCATTTTTCATTCTGTTTAGCAGACCCAACTGTACAAAGTTTAGCATAGAATGCCTCCTGTTACAGAAGAACACATATACACCGATCATGTTCATCCCTGGGAAGAGATTGTCGAGTATGTTTGTAAGTATATAACGCCATGATGAAAAGAAAACACACAATAAATACAAAAGTTATAAGCCCGTAACGAAGTGAGCAAACTGCGCAGAAATGTCGATGGCCAGGCAGTGTACAAAAAGTGGACTTCTGACACTCTGGAGAGATACGGTACGGTTGAAAATTTCCTATTAAAAGAAAAGCTTCACTGGCCTGTTGATGATCCCAAGCCAATTTTGGTGCTCCCAAATGACTTTCCTTATTCAGTTGACCCTGGAATTGAGCATATCTTGATCTGGTCTAAAGAGCCCTTGGACGCTGAATATGTAGAATCTGTATTAGACGAAAGATACGGCGCAACAGTTTGGGAATGGGTCTATTTTGTTAATCCGCCTGAATGGCAGAGCATTCCTACCTTGCCTCATGTGCATGTATTTATGCGCAAACGAGTCGCCACTGATGGTTTGAATAAATAACAAGCCTGTTGTGCTGATCATGATAAAAGAAAACATATTGTTTTTTTTTTGTGCAGGCTTGTAATAATAATATATGTGCATTATCAATTGAATGTGCCACAAAAGCAGTTCAGAAGTTTGTTGTGATAGCAACTGCCTTGGCAACAAGTAGATCTTGAAATTCAGTTTGTGTAATTTACACACTTCTTTGTATTCTTTTTCTTTTTCAGCGATCTGATTGAAATGACCCAGCAGCATCGACTTTCACTGCATCTGATGTCAGTCAATCTGAGAAGGCCAGACGCTAAGCTTTTTACAGGTAGTACACTGATTCGATTTGAAAGGGTACATATTTATCAACACTTGTATTTTTTTTTTTTTTTTGCGCATACAATCATGCTGATGCATCCCTTGATGATTTTATAGGCTTTCAAGATGTACATTCACAGATGGCTAGTATACCTGGGCTGTGTAGCTCTTGTTTGTTTGTTGCTAATGATGGATCTAGCCAACTCAGAGCCAACAAGAGTGAAATGACTCACCAAATGTCTGCTCGAATATGCCTTTTTTAAGCATCCGCATCTTTTTCGCCCTTGACCGAGCAAATGTTTGATGGGTATATAAATAAAGCTAGTTTTGCCTTAATTTATATTCTTCTTCTTGTGCTATCATAATTTAAAAAACTAAAAATGATGACTGACGGCTCTTACACACTGGACAAACTTCGCAGCACTTTGATCCGTTTAGAAGATACAATCATCTTTGGTAAAATAGGCTTTCATTGATGCAAAATCCTTCCATGATGGCAAAAGAAGAAAAAAATTTTTTTTTTACAACTTTTACTGATTCAAAAAATAGCACTTATCGAACGAGCTCAATTTGCCTTGAATCCTTGTGTATATAAAAAAGGTGATCTTGAATTCAAAGGTGCAACTGGCGATCGCAGCTTTTTGGAGTATTTCTTCTGGGAAACTGAAAAAGTGCATGGTAAATATTTGATTTTGAGAATAGCAACATTTATTGATTTGCGATTCTCTCTCGCTCTCTTTCAAACAGCCAAAGTGCGCAGATATACAAGGTATACTGAAAATTGCGTTTCCAAATTAACTATCCACTAATTGCTTGTAAAAAAAAAACAACAACAACAACACAACACAATAAAACAAAACAAAACAAAAAGCCCTGATGAATATGCATTTACATCTCCTTTGCCAGAGCCAATTCTTCCACCACTCGATTTTGACAGATTTCTGGAGCCAAACACGATCAATGTCAATGACCGAATCATGGACATCTATGTCAAGGACATTGTTCCTACCATCTCTAAAAACACAGACGACATGAATTACGGTAGCTCAGTGACAAAAGACATTGAAGCGCTGCAAGCCTTGAGTAAACGTATTCATTACGGTAAGCAAGCAACTATCGTAGCCTGCTCTTTCCTTTTTTTTTTTTTTTTTTTTGCTGAATCAGTAACATGATAGGCAAGTTTATTGCAGAATCCAAGTTTAGGTCGAATCCCGAGGAGTATATTCGCTTGGCTGTGGCTGAAGACCGAGAAAAGATCGACGAATTGCTAACAAATAGGGCTGTCGAAAAGAAGGTGCTGGAAAGACTTCGCAGAAAGGCTTTGGTTTACGGCCAGACACTGGATGAAGAGCAAGAAGGCACAAGCAAGCATTTGCGTATCCCAGTAGATGTCGTTGTGGATCTGTACAAAAAATGGGCGATTCCCTTGACCAAGGAAGTCGAAGTTGATTATCTTATTGCTAGAGGAAAAAACGCTGCTGCTGCTGCTGCTGCTGCAGTGAGTAATCAATAAAGTTTTGTATTGATTATATTTGCAAAATCGTTCAATTTAAAGTATACATGTGCATATATATTTGTGTCAGGTTAATGCAACAATAGACAAACAAAACTTTATACATCGACATCCGAGGGAGTTTTGCATCCAAACATTGTATGAACCGATACATTTAAAAATAGGCCTCGTCATAATATGATACTTCTGATGCGTATGAACGCAAATCAAGAAGGAGAGACCCACAATGAAGAAAACCCCCCTAGTACAAAACAGCATTGTTTTTCCTTTTTCATTTTCTCTTGCTTATTCATGCGCTGCTTTGGCTAATAATATGGATCCTCCATCATTGATAGACGAACGGCTCGACCCACAGCACAACTTGCATCAGCTGCAGCTACCGGCTACACCACGTCCTAGTAGAGCCAGCGTTTTCAGCACAGCCTATTCTAGCCGACCCAACCCAAATGCAGCCATCAACACTATTCGCTACCCACCCCGCATTCCGAGGTTGAGGCGGCCGCAAGTGCCTGCTCACAGAGACACAAGCGCCAGAGATCGCCCAAGCAGCATCAGCTCAGCGGTTTCAATGACAAGAGATTTGCATAGACAGTCTGGGTCTTCCATAGATCCTGATGAATATCAGCAAATAAACGATGATGTGATCCTCAGCAATAGCATCTACGACTTGCATTGTGTGGCAGACGAAAAGGCAGTCGATTTAGCACATATTTGCAATATAGACATTGAAAAAGTGCCTTCAAGCACAAATTTTGTTTCGTTGGAGTTTGCAGTGGTATCAGAAGACGGAGGACAGTATAGCTCAACTTACAACGTTCACAACATTCTCAAAAACGATGGCACAGTGTACTGGTATGTGGTAAATACAGAGAGTTGTAAAAAAAAAAAAAAAAGTTAAATGAGATACATCTAGTTCTGAGCGATGCGGCACAATCAACATTTTACTGCAATACAGAGGCGTGGAAGATGTTAAAAAGCAACACGGCAGATACTGCGTGCTGTCGCATATTGTCATTAAATCGCCCACTCATGGATATACAGCACCGTGTAAGGAAGGCATGATTTTCATATCGCACAAGCCTATTGACGTTGAGGGTGAGTTCACACATATAGACATACATCTAGGTACTTTTCTGATCATTTCGATGCGCAGGGACTCGAGCATTTGATCTATTCACAAAGAATAATTTCGAAAAGTACACGCAGCTAAACCAACACAGCCTAGACGACTCTGACCCCGTTGCATGGTTTAGTGCGTCAAATCAGCGCCAATGCGTGGTGAATATGCAAGAAAAAAGTGGGAAATACGTTTTAATCAAATTACTGCGAGCAGACTACGAGTCAGAGAACATGGATCTGCAGTACATTGGTTTTGTGGGCTACACAGGGAGCCGGTGCTTTGCGAAAGCCAAAATTTGCTAGGATTATTTACAAGGCGTGGTTTTTATTAAAGTCGTTGTTTTCGCTGCTTCTTTAACTTTTTCAAAAACTCTTTTCCTTTTTCCATCTGGAAATCATCTCCACTGTTTAAAAGCGCATTCACCAGTCCAGTTGCAATATTATCGCTGCAGTAAATAGTTAGTGCATGCACGCAGAAAAGACGGATGAGTGATACTTGCTTTAATAAAGAGTCTTCCAAGCTTTTCTCCTGTTGTCGCAAATTCACATACTCGAATCCTGGCATATTGGGAGCGAGGTTAAAGTGTCGCAACTCAAACCCACCCAGAAACTCGTTGTCTGTTGGGTCTCTAAAGGCCATCGTCCCAAAGTCATCGGCTTCGCAGCTTTCATCGTCCTCATAATCATCATCGTCGTCGTCAGGTAAATCAGGGCCCAACAGATCACTTAGATAGTTGGCGTATCGAGGCTGTCCGGTAATGGTTTCTCTTTCATTGTAATCGTCGTCATCGTCGTCATCGTCGTCGTCGTTGTCGGTTGCATTTGGCTGCACGCTCATTTGTACAGCGCTGTCATCCTCGTCTTTGTATACTATCGATGAGCCAACAACATGTACAGAGCTAGTTTGGTGATTAATGCATGGCTCATGATGAGGGGGGGGGTATATAGGGCAGTCCTTACTTGATTCCCTCCACGACCAAGCTGGCTTTGTCCTCTGCTACGAACGAATGGCTCAAGGCCTGACACTCAACCTGCACTTGACAAGTTTGGTGTCACAAATCCAGCGCACACGATAGACACGCTACTTACCACATTTCTCTCGAGAGTGCATAATGTAAAGACATTTCCTTTGGATCTTACTTTGACAAACGTTTTCCCCTTTGCGGGGTCCTTTGCAAGAGACACCTTTGATGCTCTGCAGGTCAGTACGGTAGGAAAATAAAAAGTCCTCTAGTTTACCTGACTCAGTTCAAGTATTCCAGCAGACTTTAGTGATTGGGAATCCCCCGGCTTTATACAATGGGCTGTTGCAGCGGTTATTTTACATCCGTTGGAGCACAGTAGACGACATAGTTACCCCATAGTGTGGTTGGCATTGTTTGCAGAGTTTTGTTCTTGCAAGTTAAACAAGGGAGAGAAAAAAAAAAACTTTCCACAATATCCCAAATTAAGAGCATCGATCTTGAAAACGCCGCCTAGAAGCACTGTCCCTGTTTGCTTCCTGTTTTGTATCTCTCTCTCTCTCGCTCTTTTTTTTCTTTTCTTTCTTTTCTGCATCGCTCCCCCCCCCCCTAGAGTACAGCTTTGTTAATTGAGAATTCATGTCTGGCTTGAGGAACAGAAAAGGCCGACCAAAAAGAAACAACGTTACAGTTTTACAGCAGCAGCATTTGCAAGAAAAAACCCTCGCCTCAGACACATCATTCGCCCTCGACGCAAGTCAGCCTCTAACGATCGTCCAGCTTGCAAAAAAGCCATCATCTGCTCCTCTGCTGTCGTCTTCCTTTGCAGATGTTGCCGACAAACAACCATCTACAGCAACAGAACGCGACTCGACACAGCAGCATCCCATCAACTCCGATCTTGCTCTGTCCACATCTCCATGCTCTTCGCTGCTAGACCCCAATGCAGCTGCATCTGTATCTTTTGAATCATCAGAGCTGTCTTCTGAAGATGACGCTATAATTACGACAACGCCACCTCCATCGGCTGGTAGGAGAGCAGTAAACACATCCCAAGGTGTTGATCTCGACCGATTACCCAAGGTGCAGTTTGTGAAAGGGAGCACGCAGGACGAGTTCAACCACGACCAAGAGGAGCAGATATACCAGCAAGAGCAATTAGCTCAAGAAGAGCAGCTATTGGTCCAGCACTACCAAATGCAACAGCAACACAGCAGCAACGCCTCACTGACCAGTAGCAGCAGCAGCAGCAGCAGCAGCAGCAGCAACAACAACAGGGACATTTTACAACATAGCCGCACCTACAATCGGCCAGAAAACCACTACATTCATTACAATGAGCCCTCTGATGTAGAACTGTACGACTCTGTTGAATACGATATGGACGAACAGGATCAGTGCTGGCTCAAACTATATAACAAGGAAAGACGCAAAGAGATTCTGGGCGACATTTCCCCTTATTTATTCGAGTGTATTATGGACAAGCTGGAAAAAGAGTGGTTCAACCTGGTAACTTAAACGCTGCTATTTCCTGCTGGCTGTCGCTAATTAGCTTTTTCTTTTTATCAGATCAAGGATGCGCCAAAACCCGAGGCGGAGCAAGAGCTGCTGCCCGAGGATTCTGCCTGTGTGGTGTGCGACGACACAGAGGTTGAAAACAGCAACGCTATTGTATTCTGCGACGGCTGCAATGTTGCTGTGCACCAAGACTGCTATGGCATACCCTACATTCCAGAAGGCCAGTGGCTCTGCAGGAAATGCATGATTTCACCTGAATTCCCGGTATCCTGTATATTCTGTCCCAATGAAGGAGGTGCTTTCAAACAAACAAACACAAATCAATGGGGCCATCTGCTATGCGCCATTTGGATCCCAGAAGTCGGTGTCAGCAACACCATCTACATGGAGCCTATTGACCAGATCGAAAATATACCCAAGAGTCGATGGAAGCTGACGTGCTCGCTGTGCAAAAGGAAACAAGGTGCTTGTATACAATGTGATAATAAACACTGCTTTTCTGCTTTCCATGTGACCTGTGCAAAGGCCGCAAAGCTTTGCATGAAAATGAATTCGCAATCATCTCAAACTGAAGGCGTCGTTTTAAAAGCTTACTGTGATCGGCATACTCCCAAAGAGCATTATGCAGACAAAAACGCTGGCTCCAGTGGTAATGCTATCAGTGTTGGCAGCAGCAGCAGAAGCAACAACAACAGTAATAGTAGTAGTAGTAATAGAAATAGTAGAAGTAGTAGTAGTAGTAGTAGTAGTAGTAGTAGTAGTAGTAGTAGTAGTAGTAGTAGTAGTAGTAGTAGTAGTAGTAGTAGCAGTAGTAGTAGTAGCGAAGACGACGACGGCCTTTCGAGAGCAGCACGAGCAAGAGAACGCGGGCGAGGACAAAGTAGGGGCAGGGGCAGGAGCAGAGGAATGAGCAGAGGTCGAGGCAGGCCTAGCAACAAAGCAATGACTGAGCAACAGCGGCAGCATATCGATGAAGCCAACAACAAGGTCGCGCGTGCTCATCAGCACCATTATTCAACGGGTGCCCCAATTGCTCCTGACATTATTTTATCGAAAATTGACAATTTGCCATGTGTGCGGCTATCGGGTATTCGAAAGAGACCACAAGCGGTTACTGCGATAGCTCATTACTGGTCCCTGAAGAGAGAGTCAAGACGGGGAGCGCCGCTTTTGAAAAGACTTCATTTGGAGCCTTGGACGGCCTATTCCAAATACACTGGTGGCGAGGATGAATATCGGATCCGCAAAGCCGTAAGTGGAGGTGGTTCTGGTCGAACTTTGCATGGCATACTGATGACACCCTGTAACTAGGTCATTACCCAACTACGAGCAGACTTGGAAAAAATACGCATGCTTTCAGAACAAGTGCAGAAAAGAGAGCGGCTCAAACTGGAGCAGGTAAAAAAGCAAAAGGCCTATCTTGAGATGATCTTCTTTCCGCTTGAATACGTGATACGACCTATCTTGAACCAATTCATGGAAGTCGATCGCAAAAAGCTGTTTCTCAACCATGTCACCATGGATGACGCCACAGACTATCGCAGCATCATTGCGCAGCCCATGTGCTTTTCAGAGATATATCAAAAACTAGCGAATCATTCCTACGCTACTTTTGACCATTTCAAAAACGACGTCCAGCTGATTTGGAAGAATAGCATGGACTACAACGCTGCAGACACGAGCTTTTATAAAGTTGCCAGGAAACTGCAAAATGCATCGCAGAAACTGTTTGAAACCGCGGAAGCCAGGATCAGTTACTTTGAGATGTTGCAGGACGAAATGCTTCAGGAGCCCATTGATGAAGCGATATTCAGTTATGACGCTAATTTTGAACAAGAGGTTGTTGTCAAAGTAGAAGAGCATCATCCTGAGGCGGTCGATACCGAAGCAGAGCGTCAGTTGAAGCTGGAAAGGGAACGGTTGAAAGCTGAAAAACTAGAAGAACACCGCAAAGCTGTGCAGGCAAGAGTCGAAGGAAGAGCAAAGGCAAGGGCATTGCGTGAAGAAAACAAACGAAAGGGGATCTCGCCTGCTGCGACTTCTGCCGAGAGGAAGTCCAAATCAAGAATGCTAAGGAAGCTGCGAGCTCGAAATAGCCCAAAAGCGCCGAATGCTTATACTGATTCTGCAGTGGGCGTCGAAATCACCCAAGACTCCAAGCCTAAAGCGAGCCGCTCACCTATACTTGGAGAAGCAGCAAACGACCAGCAACTGCAACCTGTGCAGCATACAGCCAAGCAAGTAAATGATCTCAAGGTGGAGCAATTTGTTGCGTCGCCAGCAAACCCATTTATGACCAATGCTCCATCGTTATCTGCAGCTGCTACCGATGATATTGTGGATTTACCCACACGGGATCCACTAGTTGGTCACGGCTCCTCCAAAGCAGCGGCAGCGGCGGAAGAGAAATCTGGATCAAGTATCAAAGGAAAAGAGAAAGAAAATCAGAATGCGAGCGAAAAGAATGCTCTTACAACGACTGGAAAACGCCGGCAAACCTCTGCACGTGTTACGCCGAGATTGACTCGTAGCAATGGTCTCAAAGCCAGTATTGAAGAGTTGACAAAACGGCGCAAGATCTCTCACGAAGCAAGGGTTTTGTTTGCGTCTTATAACGGCGTCTCTCATTTAGACCGACCTGTTGAAGTGTACAAAGAGAATCGCAAGATACATGCCCCGGTTGGCTGGGTTTATTTAGACGATGACGACGACGACGAGGATGACGATGAAGAGGAAGGCGAAGGCAAAGGCGAAGACGAAGAGAAAGAGGAAGGCGAAGGGGAAGGCGAAGACGATGACGGCAAGGGTCTTGATCAAAAAGACAATGAAGAAAAGCATAGCCAGGGGGATGAGCAAAATCCTCAGCCAGCAATGTATGGCTCCACAGCGAAACCTGCAAGGCAAGGGCGTAATGATATCCCTGTACCTCAATTCAATCGGGGTGAGATCGTATGGGCTCGTGTCAACCGTTATCCTTCACATCCAGCCAAGGTGAGCAAAAAAATAGCATTTAACCGCCCACCCCCCCCACCACCACCACCACCGTACCATGATCCTATTGCTAACTGAATACCATAGTTTTTGAATTATTCGGATGAAGAGGCAGGGTCCAAACTCGTAGCTAGTCGACGATATAATGGCGATATCCTTGTCGAATTCCTCAAAGTGCCTGAAATGCATAGATTTGGCTGGGTCGGACGTCGCACCATTTGCGACATTGGGGATGCACAAACTGACAAACAAAGATTATCAGAGACACTGCACAAAAAGATGAAAAGGAAACAATACATTGAAGAGGCCAAAGAAGGCTACCGTTGTGCAGGCTCGATTTTGGGCCTGGATCCTGAGCCTCTGTTAAATGAGGTCTTTGACCGTCCACTTGCAAAGAAACGGAAAAAGCAAGCCAGCAACAAGAAGCGCAGATAAATTATATTCACATTCATTACAAGCATTCAGACATGACATACACACTATACATTCATTATATAACATATATTTATACTTAATCATTTCAGAAGCTCTCACAATCAGCTTTTTATGTTCATAAATAAAGAATTACCTCTCATGTATACTACATCTTAACAACAGAAGGCTATTTTTTTTTTTTTTAAACAAATGCTAAAATATCCAAGCGATATACTAGTATTATTAATATCATTACTATCTACAAGCAAGAGGCAGATATAGTTACCATAGAGAATTAAAATCTTGGTACAACCAAATAAAGCGTTTCCAAAGGATAAAACTTGAGTAAAGATAAACTTTTGTGTAGAATGTTTCTTGAAAAACAGCTAAAATGCTCAGAGCATTCAAGATCGTCGGCATATGCTACCGATTTCTTGGTAAAATGGAATCTGTGCTAGTATTTTTCTAAAGCAAGCTTACATCGATATATAATAATTTCGAGGCAAAGTCTCAATTTACCAGACATTTCGATACAAACACTTCATGTACCAATGTAGCCTGTTGATCGCACGATTAATAACGCCATTAATGTAATCGACACGGTTGAGCTTGGAACAAATGAAACTTTGTTTTACATCACAACAGATCATTCTACTAAGTTTAATACAGACATATGCTATTTATATATATATAAAGCCTGTATTGAGGAACCCATCGACGTTAGCTCTTCTTTCTTACTTACTCAAAACACACTTTAAATCAATTGACCTCACAATGTCTTTATCTGAATACCACAACACCGTTGATGCTCGCTCCCCTGAGCATTATCACTCTGCCGGTGGAGAAGAAGAGGTTGCAAACCATGCTTCATAGTGAGTAAAATAGTTATTATTGGTGGGTTTCCAGTTGCTAATGTTAGATATCGGCTGTAGCCCTGAGCCTCAACTGCCCTCTCATAATCATCTCGATCAATCAATCTTCCAAAATTATGACAAGCACGATATGGCCAGTTTTCCTACTCCATATGCCCATAATAAGAAAGTCCAGGAGAACGTGCCTCATACCAACGCTGCCATCTATAACTTTCCAAACAAGGAAAAAGCACCTTATAATCAAACAAATACCTCTGCTGCCATCTATACTCCAAATACGGAGGAAGAGGCTGGCAATGTCCAAAATATTGACGTCCCAGAGGTATCCAATGACAATGAGGATTGTGCTGTTGGTTCTTCTAGTGCCAATGACACAAGTGAAGAGGAAAAGTGCTCTCAAGAAAGTCTTCCTATTTCTCCTGACAAAAATTCTGTTTTTAATAAGAGAGATACACTCATTGGCGACGAAGAAAAAGACGATGAAAATATTACTGCGAGCAGCCAACAAGCAAAAGAAGCCCAAGCATTGGAAAAAGGGATAAGAGCAAAGGCTACAATTGAACAAAAGACAAAGAACGAGGCTTTCCAACCAGAGTAAGTAGAGATATAAGCGATTATATGAGTTGATTTCTAAGATTTGAAACGACTAGAGCCGAACCTCAGGCTGTCTATGTAACCTCTGTCAAACCTCGAACTGACACTCCTGATAAGTATTGCTGCTGGGGATGGTAAGCTAACAGCCAAAGGAGTTGGGGCATCTTTTTGACGTGTTGCTATAGCTTTGCTTGGATTTGCTGCTGGTCTACTTTTGCAACCGACAAGGAGTAAGTCCTTTGATATCGGGTATCACTGCAATTAAATATCTGCAATCCTTCACTAAATCCCTGAAGCTACACCTTGATTACAAATAAATAACACAAAATCCAAAATCATGCCTTTCTTTTGGTCTCACGCAGTTATTTGATAAACGCTTTGGTCACGGACCATTTGGCAGATGCTTTTCACTTGATCGTGCCATTCCCTTGATCCCCTTTCAAAGCTTGTCACATTGCCTTTTTGGATGAGATGTGGGGGGGGGGACCCGAAGCAGTTTTTTCTCTCTTTGAACTGGAGCTTACAAATTGCGCAAAGGTATATACATTCGTTAGATGGCCGGATCGAAAAGAATCCGAATAGAAAACGGTATGTATATATGGAGAGGCATCTTTGGATTGCGCTTGAGTTAACGCACAGGACAGACGCCCAGTCGATTGATTTCGGGAACATAGATCGCCTAGCACTCAAAGACTTCAAATTTGACTTTACGCCAACAGCTCAAACTCATTCAAAGACCCTCGATCGAAATCTTTTGATAGATACGTCTGCGCCATCTGTTGGGCTTAATCCCAATGTTCTGACGCAAAGATTCGTTTCTCGCTCTAAAAAGTTCTGGAGAGAGAGCAAAGATCTGAAAGCCACAGCCAGCTCCGTATCAACTGTCAAACCACCATACGAGCCAGTGTATCTCAGACACCAGGATATCTCAGACACTGTCATCGTTTATGTTCAAATGATTTTCAACATCATTGTGTCAGCAACATTTCTCTATATATTCATCAACGTAATGTTGACTGTGCGGCAAGATTTCCGATTGAAAGCAGTGGAGCGTATCCAAGGTAATGCCGTACGAGGTTATCTAGAAAGACGTCATTGCTAAACATATCTTGGGGACATAGAATTGTATAAGGAAAAGATGATTTGCTCCAACAACTACAATATGAACCAATGCGGACATGATGATAGGATTCCTGCCATTGAGGACATGTGTAACGAGTGGGCGTCGTGCATGAATCGAGAAGTTGTAGTTCCACAGTAAGGCAATCGTGAAATAAGTAACCATGTCGAATTGAAACACTAATCATTTTGGCTTGTTAGAGCTCAAGCGTCTGCTGAAGCCATTGCCGAAATCATAAACAGCTTTGTGGAGCCTATCTCCTACAAGACATTTGTAACTATTGTGGTTTTTTTTTTTATAGAATGCCATGTCACTGACACAAAAACTAGTTCTTTTCCTCATTTTTAATGTTAGGTGTCGTTGTATTCTCAAATCTAGGATTTGGTATACTGAGAAGAAATTACAAATCAATTCGTGCCATTCAGTAGCAACACACGTTGCTCATAGCTTGATGAATTTCATGTATATAAAAGTTACCCCTCCCAACACAAAAGGCCCCTTTACTTGTCAAATTAGATAATAAAATGTATGCGAGACCTATTTGTTTAATATTCGAGACATGTTGAATGTCTTTGCAAAGCCGATGGTAAATGATACCAAAAAGTTGCTGCCAACTGTACATAATGCGTTATATATTGCAGATCATCAAGTAATGCCAATTCGTCTCGAGAGATCATGCTACTTGGAATCTGACATAGATCGGGGTTGTACATGTTACCATGGATTTTATTAAAGGGGGGGGTCTATTTTGTTTATAAATGTTGCAGCCAAAACCCGAGAAGCAAATGCTAAAGAACAATGCGCAAAGGCTAGAATGAAGAGGCATCACTCTTCCTTGATGGTAAGCTCTATTCTCAAGCACATTTCATAGCATCGTTTACGTCATATTTTTGATAGCTCTGATAGTGCACTATATTACTCTCACACTCTTTTTTTTTTTTTTTTTTTTTTTTTTTTTTTTTTTTTTTTTTTTTTTTTTTTTTTTTTTTTTTTTTTTTTTTTTTTTTTCATCATTTGAGAAACAGTTTAAATCCATTTTTGACATTGAAATAATTCGGGTGTCTTTTTATTCCTGTTTCTCATCTCCTGGCAAACGAATATAACCAGCATAGCTTTTACACTATACAAGTGATCATGGATGGAGAAAATGAACACGACTATGAATCATTAGGAACAAATTCGACAATGTCACAGAACGCTATTGCAGGCGCTATGGCAGGTATCGGAGAACATTGTATCATGTACCCTGTAGACAGCATAAGAGTAAGTGTATTTTAGCCTGCTGGCAAAATGGGTTAGAGATGGGGTTTATTATTGTGGGCCGCCAGTACCCATTGCAAAAGTGGGTGTCTGTGTGCATCAAGTCTGCTTTTTATTTTGTCAATTGACGTTGCTTTGTAATCAAATTAGACTCGAATGCAGGTGCTGTCAGTGCCTGAGCTTGGAGCAACCATCAAGGACGCGTCCAGGAAGCAGCTGAAAGGCCATCGAAATCTGTGGAGAGGTGTCTATTCGGTCATAGCAGGTGCCGGTCCTGCACATGCTGTTCATTTTGCCGCATATGAATTCTGCAAAGAAAAATTCAACAAGCAGTTAGCCGGCAATGCCAAGGTGCGGGCTCCAGGCAGTGTGTTCGAGATATCTAACCAAGTTATAGCCTCAAGCGCTGCAGGTGCAATCGCTACTTTTGCTCATGATGCATTAATGACTCCCTTTGATGGCAAGTGTTTTTCCTTCAAGCGTAACGCAAATGGAAAAAAAGGGCTAAAATATTTTCCTTTTTGTATAATAGTACTAAAGCAGCGAATGCAGCTGCGAGATTCGACCTATAAGTCTGTTCGCGATTGTGCAAGGAAAGTTTACTCTGCCGAAGGCATCAGGGCATTTTACATATCTTTTCCGACAACTGTCTCCATGTCTATTCCGTTTCAGTCTGTTCAATTTGCGACATATGAGTACTGTAGATCTATGCTGGACCCGGAGGGATCGTATAATCCAAAGGCACATATGATGGCGGGTGCCGTCGCTGGTGCCGTCGCCTCGTCCGTAACCACGCCATTGGACGTTGTCAAGACGCTGTTGCAAACAAAGGGCTCGTCTAAAGATGCAGAGATCAGAAATTGCAATGGATTCAAGCAAGCTACAAGTATAATTTATGATCGATACGGCGTCAAGGGGTTCTTTAGAGGTTTCCGCCCTCGTGTATTGACAAATATGCCCAGTACTGCTATCAGTTGGAGCGTATATGAATACTTCAAGTGGTTTTTGGCAAGTGACGAAGGAGACAAATTCATAGATCGCATTTAAAAAGCCTTTTTATATAGACAAATCATCATCCCATCATACATACAACAACAAACTCATGTATTATAGACTTCTTTTTTTGCTTTCTTTTATCCCCATCATCATTTTCTCTTTTGTAATTCTCTAATATCTTTACCAAATCTAATAAACTATATCAAAAAAGTGTCGTCTGCTTGATAGCCCATTCTACATTTGTTGCGTTGAATCGTATACAATGATGACATTTTTATCATGTATAAATGGGATGTTATACATGTTAGAGTAACCATCAAGATAAGCTTTATTACATCAATCTTAATGATTAGATCTATCTATATAGCACACACACACACACACACACACACACACACAAGGAATGATCATAGTTTGAAAATAATACATAAAAACACATCAAAAGACGCCTACAAAACAGTTTCTACCATCTTTAGTTCTTGGTAGGTTTCTTGGCTAAAGAGTAAAATTAGTACCTCTGCCTATCCTACGCATGTCATCTTAAAACCTACTTCCGTATTTGGATCTACTAGTAGTTCTAGTAGCAACGCCTTGGAGATCTAAAGCACCACGCACAAGATGATATCGTACACCAGGAAGATCAGGGACACGACCGCCACGCACCAATACGACCGAATGCTCTTGTAAATTGTGCCCCTCACCAGGAATATAGGCTGTGACAACTTTACCATTAGTCAACTTGACTCTGGCAACCTTTCTGACAGCAGAATTGGGTTTCTTGGGCTTGGTAGTATACACTTTGTTGCAAACACCCTTACGTTGATAGCATCCCTCAAGAGCTGGTGTTTTACTTAACTTTGTCTTTGTTTTGCGACACTTTTTAATGACCTGATTTAAAGTAGCCATGCCTGCTTTTTGTTGTTGAATAGGTAAAAATGCTGTTGGTTTTAATTGACTGAGGATGCCGCTTGGTCTAGTCTGTGTCATGAAACTACGAGGTGCCAATAAGTTGCTGGAGCTGGTCAAGGGCTTCCATGCTGTTTTTAACAATGAACGAAAGGCTTGCATTCTATTCAATTTAATCTATCTCTTGACTGGATGAACAAAAAAAAAAAAAGCAAGAAAGGAAAGGGTGGACAAGAGGGGGGGGGGGGCTCCCGGTTTGTCAAAAATGATGTCCTATTGATGTCCGATCAATTATGTGCCAAGAAAATCCTTAATTTTAAGCTATTGTATGCCTAATGTAAAGCTTATTTTCTTTTTCTAACCCGGCGATTTGAAAAATATCCATCCAAATTGGATGGGGCCGAAAATAAAAGCTAATACTCTAGGTACTTGAAATATAAAAAATACCAGCATATACAGAATATGATGGTCAATCATATAAATGCTAAATAAACTGTAGATACATTGAAAACTGCTTGGTAAAAATTCACAAACTGAAATCGTTTTTGAGTCTTGATCTCGTATAAGTATAAAAAAAAAAGTCAAGATAAACGCTTTCATAATGTCTATGATCTTCATATTCACCTTTTTGTCTCGCAATGTTATGTATTTAAAGTTGACTTGGTTGTAGTAAACCCATTTTTCAATTTCGGCTTTCAGGGCCAAGGTTTATACAAGGGATTTTTGGGTGGCTCAAAATGTATGCTAAAAAAAAACTGAATTTTAATATGCTATTTGCTTGAATATCATCAAAAGCATAGAACAACAATAACGCGGATGTCAGTTGTCTGAAGATATAAATACAGTTTCAACCAAAGCAGAGGTCAATTCATGTCCACAAGTTTTACTTGCAGTTTTCATTAATAACTCTTGTTTTCAAATATATGGAAATTTACTAGCGATTGAATGTGCTTGCTCAAAAATTTGCCATAGAAGGATTGCTATGCTTTTTGTTGTATTTATAATAGATCCAGATAAGTAGATGCTGATCGACACTTATGTACTCGTGCTGGCATCTGTTTGATCAGCTATCCAATCAATATAAAATCAAATTTTCAATTGCATCTTAAACTTTCAAACTCTTTGCGGCTTTTTTTTATGGCTTTCATCAGTTCATGTTGTCAAAAATCATCCCAATATGGATCGAACATCGACGTCACTCAATGAGATGGTACCCTTCACGAGCTCTTTTTAATTCTTAAACTCCCATCCATCTCAAAAAAAACTTTTCTCGTTTCAATTTTTACTTTTTCTCATTATTTATCTTTTCAACAAAAACATGACGGACACTTGGGATAGAACTCTCTTTGACAAGGATCTCAAAGCGATATTGGAAACCAAGCTTCCCGTATCAGCTTCCAAAATCACTTCGTTGCAAGCTTTGGCAACTGCTCACCCTCAAGTAAGCAATTTTACCCGCTGTGCTTGCAAGGGTATTTTTCTGTACTAATTCTTCAATCATTTCAGCATCACAACTACATCACGCAATGCATTGCACGCTTTATCGAAAATGCTCCTCCAGACTATCGCTTGGCAGGTTTGTATGTTATCGATGCCATTTCACGTGCTTGTCATAAGCTGCAGAAGAAAAGAGAGGAAACAGGCGAAGAGCCCTCTGAATTGGATGGATATCTCAAACGATTTGCGGTTGTTTTGAAGGACAGATCTCTGAATGGATGCTTTGAGCCTTGCTCAGCAAAGGATAAGGTGAGATTTTGCTCTTTTTTTTTTCTTCATACATGCTTTAGTTTAGCGGGTGTATATTGCTACATTTTATCAATTATGGAGCGGCTATTTGTCTGTGATTGATCTTCCTGGTTTTTTTTTTTTTTTTTTTTTTTTCATGTATCTTGTACGGGATATTTCCTTTTTACGTTCTTTTTTATTCAAGAGAATGAGAATCGGAACGAAGATGACAGAGAAGAACAAGGGAGAGTCTTACAAACTACGGAAAAAAAAAGAGGGAGGGATAATAGAAGCTGTCGGCTCCTGGAAGAACTCGTTTAAACTAGTTGGTTCGAACTACTAATTGGGATTCGCTTGTACAACTTGGCCATGTTTAATTTGAAATTACTTGAATAAATTGTCCCGCCTATTGGAAGCAACTAAAACTTTATGATGCTGATAATGTCTCCATGTCCTGTCTCCCGCTCTCTTCTATTATCTTGAATTTTCGGTATTTTTTTTTCCATCCGTCTGTCTGCTCCCATGTTCTCTCTTTGCTGTCATCTGGTCTCGCTTTTTTGGTGTGATTTGGACACTTGCAACGCATTTGGTATCTTTTTTTACGAATTAAAATGGGTGCATACTTACAAACACACGCTCACGCATACACACATTTGGTTTAAAATATTGGCATTGATTTTGATGGATTGAATCTTAATATTTCTTTCACGCAATAAAATAGGATAAAGTCAAAAAGACACTCGATTTCTGGGAGCAGGGAAATGTTTATTCAAAAGATTTGGTTCAACATGTAAAGCGTTCGTTTTTGACAAGTGGAGACGGCAATGATTCAGCAATTGAACAAGAAAAAGGTTATTATTATTTTACTTTATATAAAGAGAGAAAGAAAATACTTGATCGATTTGGTTTATATATATATAAATATATATATATATATTTCATACTTGAGAATGTTGAATGCAGCAAGTGAACTGATTTGCTTTTTTTCTATAGTCGCTCCACCAGTTGATACAGCATCACTATTGGCTACACTTAGCAACATTGGAAATGGTACATTGGCAAACCTCAATATTCCTGGCATGGCTCCCACTCCTCCTCCTGTTACTGCTTCTGCAGCCGCCGCTCCCGCTCCCGCTAATATCTCTGGCCTACCTTTACAAGATACCAATTCAATGCTACCGCCTGCACTCGCCAAGTTACTCGGTAGTTTAGTTTCTTCTCCCACACCTCCCTCAAAAACCTCTCCTCCATCACCAACTTCTTCTGATCCTCGTATGCGCAATGACCCTCGAATGCGAAATGATCCTAGAATGGCTACTGTAGAGGCACCTGTCAAAAATTCTGCAAACTGGCCTCCACCTCAGGGCCCTTCAATCCCAGCAACTCGCTCGACAGAGAGAAAGTCAAGATGGGGAAATCCTAACCAAGATAATACCAATAAATACGCTGCCACCAACCCACCTCCCCAACAAAATCAGCCGCATCAGTTTCCTACGCAAGATCTTTGGCAGCAGCGTCAACCGATGCAAGACAATCGCATGAACATGAACATGAACATGAACATGAACATGAACATGAACACGAACAATTATCAAAGACAGCCACCCTTCCAAGTACCTCCACAACATGCACAGCAACCTTACAGGCCATCTTACCAGCCGCAAAATCAACCTTTTACGCAAGCATTCAACCAACCCCTTCCTCCTCCCCAGCATTTTCAACAATCCAACCAATTTTATAATAGCCAAACGCAGCAGCACCGTCAACAACACCAGGAAGGGGCTGATCCTGTGAGCGACCCGTCTCTACCTCCTGGCACTATCAAAGGTAAGTATTTTTGTACATGGCACAATAAATATATATATATATATACACGCCCATCTAACTGCACTCAATCTAGTTCTCACAAGAACGTTGTTTGTCGGTCCTATCCCTGACCACTATGACAAGAATGACGTTGCTCAATTATTCAGTAAATACGGTGAATTAGCAAGTGTTATTGTAGCCAAAAAGCTCAAAGGTCGCCATAATGCCTTTCTTAAGTTTACAACCAGAGCTTCTACAGAAGCTGCCAAATATGAATCTGAGGGACTAATTGTCGAAGATGTGCCAGTGAAAGTCAACTGGGCGTTCGGTTTCGGACCAAAAAAACATTTCAACTATGACCGTGGTGATTCCATCATTCCTCTGGCTGAACTGAGTTCAGTCGAGAAAGACTATTTGGCGAATGCTCCTGTTGGTGGGTTCCATGGTCATCCTGTGCGAGAGTTGATGGTCATCGAAGAGCCCGAAGCTCAATACCGTCCTGAATGGAAAAACTCAAACGCAGGTGGTGGCGGAGATGAGCCACGAGGTTTCAAGCGTCAGCAAGGCAGTGGTGCAAATTTTGAGGAAATCAACACTGTTAGAAAAAGAGGGAGGTTTGCAGCCAACAACAATGATGATGGGTATAACGACCCAAACCTCCCGAATTTCTATGGCTCTTCTCCGATTAGAAATAGTGGACGTGGCCATGGTTTTGGCTATCAACAACATCAGCAACAACACGATGGCTCATCAAGCATCACATACTCTGATCATCAATGATTTGGATTTTATTTTTTAATCCATCATTAGCGTCATGGCTGCTGCTGTTACGAATGTTGTTTGTAGATAATAAAAAGTGATCTTTTCTTCTTTTCTTTTCTTTTTTTTTTTCTTTCCCTCCTTCAATTGTCGACATTAAAATGACTCGACGCCAGGGAGCAGCTTGGCTGCAATCCTCAGTTCAGCGCATAATATGAAAATAGGGTGCTGTATTTTAGAATAGCCACAATTTTTATTTTTTTGATACATGGATGACCATTTGTGTATTTATTTACTACTAATCACAAAACCAATTGCCTTTCCAGCCTTGTATCGAGTTTATATTTGTCCATGATTTTTTTGTTCTGAAATCCTTGATAATCTTTGGCACCTTCAAGCATCTTTCATTCATTTTCTTTACCACTTTAGCTCCATATATAGTATCTGAGCAGCAGATCTGGATGATCAGCTATTTCATTTTAAACCAAAAAGACAAGCTTTTGATGTGTTCCGTTTCTTTTCAATTAAATTTGCCTGGTTCAACCCCTCTTATTGAATATTTTGTTCGGTCAACTGCTTTTCATGCGTGTTTCTTCTTAGCTGCTCGCATTGGAGACTTTGTGTTCTGTATAGATGGAGGTTAAAGTACTATGCATCCATCCCTCTCTTCCCGTTATCCATCGTGTATTGCGTTGTTTAATTAAAGATTGATGAATAAAATCATTATTTCAACATCGTCAGTTGTAGAGATCACCAAAAAAAAAAAAAAATCTTGTTTAACCAATTCCTCATGTCTCTTTCCCGATAGATTCTTTAGTATGTCATCCTTTGCTCTCATTATTAACTTGATTCCTTTCTTTCTTCTCGAGATTTAGGTTTGTATTTGTCGTGCAGCATATCTGTTGTGTTGGCTGCCCTCTGATGTCTGGAGGGTATATGGTAGTTGTGAAACAGTAATGTGACAAACCCTAGGGTAGTACCCTGGAGCCTTGTTTGCGCATAGCTTCGTTTGTGATTCAACTGACGCATGTAACTATTGTATCAATGAACTTTATATTCACATATTATCAGTCGCTTCCCTGAAATCATTCTCGTCCATTTTGTCGTGTTGTTCTCGTTGTCTTATCTTTCCGCATAACGACATTTATTAGCTCTAAATATAAGTTTACTTCCTTGGACCTTTGATAAAACCACGACATTAAACAAAGATCTTTTTTATTCTCATCTCACTTTTACTGAATTGTAATCTACATAAATAGCTTGCTTACATCCACAGTTCTAACATCGATATGCAAAGATTCTAAAGTTCAAAAAGATGATCACATTCGACTAGGTTTCCTTAATCGAAACACAAGACATTGGTTATAACAGGAAGATTGCAGCATAACATCTGTCAGGCACATGAACAATCATGGCCGGCGATGAATGGACTTCAAATATGCAAGCTTCAAGATCAACTAGTCAAGGATTTCCATAATAGGCCCGTTTAACATGCAAACAGAATTATCACAGGTTTAAAGAGACCATCCCAATCCTCAGCAGTCGATTTTTTAATTCAGATAGCTATAAAAACCGTTAAAGATTCAATATATGACATTTCACCCCTTAAAAACGGCGAAAATTAGAAATTATATATACATCGTTTGCCTGCTATGCACAAAAATGAATACCCGTTGATGGGTAAAATAGCCTTTTCAGCGTAGCGTAACTTGATATTAATTGAATGGCGATAGATATCATTGGGTAGGTTTTTGAATTGAAAGGGGGGTTGGGTTGGGTGGTGGTGATGAAAGGGTTCACTTGACCATTTATTCATGGTGTAAAACCAGGATCGACATTAGATTTTCCGTGTTCCGCTTCAACAAGGTATAAAACAGCGGCAATGCTTATTTCCTCTCTTGTTTCTTCTTTAATATAGTTTTCTTCCATACATATTATGGGTTTTGTCGAGAAAATCAAAAGCACTTACGACTATTATAAGCTGGATAAATACACAAAAAGACGAGTATCACAGTCTCAATTCGAATCGCATGATCGCCGTTATTATGAAAACATTTACAGAGACGGTGCTTACTTGAGCCCTGAAGAATCAAACTCAAATAATTCATCCTCTTCCCATGGAAGCTGCAAGCAAAAACGATGGAGCCTACACGACTTGGTGAAAAAAGCAAATAGGAAATCGCCTGCTGTTACCGCAAGTCAGACGAAAACCTCAGAGACGTACACACTGGGCCGAGTTTGAGTTTACTCAATTTCTCCCCTGCTCTATCAAATGTGCTATATACCGTATATATATCTTTTAATATAAGAATCTTTATTTTTCTTAAAAAAAAAATTGCATGAAAATAATATATTTTTTCAATAAAGCATTCATTAGAAAGGCATACTATTTGTGTCAATTTGCAGTCGGGTGAATTGTTCATAGGGTTGTGATGGTGTTTTCCATAGCATGAAGTCTGCGTCTCATTTGGTCTGTGCCAAAGTTCTCAACCTATTTTGTACAACACAAAAAAAAAAAAAAATTAGCATAAATTCATCGGTTCCTCCTGGTGATAATTGTATACTTGCATTACGTATGATACCAGGATTAAGATCCCAGAAAAGATCTTCTTGTTGTCTTTGTTCAGGCCGCCATAATGGATCATCATTTGGATTATACAATCTGCCAGGTGGTGTATTATTCATCTGAAGAAAATTGGTTTGCTCTCGTTTTTTTTGTTCTTTGATACGTTGAGGAACGTTTCCATTCGTTAATCGACGAGCAAGGCCCGGATAAAGATCATATTGTGTGTGTGTCGTATAATGCGCATAATATACTCTGGGGGTTGTTTCCAGTTGTACGGTTTTCTGAGAGGATGTGTTAGCAGACATTCCGGTGTTGAACCAAGAATAAGTAAAGGTGAAGTTGAAAAAAGAAAAAAAAAAGACAAAGAAGAATGTATTTATAGACAAAAAAAAAAACTGAATACATGTGGTAATATCGTATGCTTATTGTCTTTGACGTTCCTTTTTCAAATATGGGGGTTAGCAGGTGATATTACAATTTATGTAGTCCACTGCCGATGCTATATTATTTGAATTTCATACAGATCTGTGTATGCATGGCACGTCTTTTCTACATGTTTGTATACAGAATACTCAACCCGCCATCACCTATTTACTATTTACACTTCTTAACCACCAAACGTACCTCTTAGAGGAACCCAGCGCTTTAACACGAGATATATAAGAATAAGCAAAAAAAGAGGAGTATTGTCACCCTGTTCTAGGAAAAGCATCATCATGCGGACAATCATGTGCCTTAAACTGAAAAATAGCCTAAAAGGTCTTTTTGAAAATATGTTTAATATTTATGTGATCTCCAAATCAATGAGCATATAACTAAAAATGTTTTTACGTTTACTCATATATTACAGCAACCAAACTTCATGTGCTTTTTGTTGTTGTACATGTATATATACAATAGTGAATGTACAACGAAATCAAATAGTGTACTGAATATACCAAGAAGATTATTATTGAAATATATAACATTTAAGAAGCACTAACTATTCCCGTGTTCTGCAGAAGATAGTTGATGGCACGTGCGTTATGAAGCATTTACCATTGAAACCTTAAAAGTACTTTATATATATTTCATGTGACAAAAACGCATCAAAGTTAATCATACAAATGCTCAATTAGACCGTGCGTACAAAATAATGGAATAGAAGTCTAAGTTTATTATCCCTACATATAGTACATATAAAATATAAACAGGTAATGAAATACCTATGCCGTACATGTCATAAGATATGCATTCACCTAAAAATTAGACCATCTGCGATAAATTCAATAAGGACACGTTACTATTTTAAAGCGAAATATGTACAAATTGCACAATTGCAACTTATATGATACAATGATAATTAGGGATGTAATAAGCTTTGTATTGCGATAGGGTACAGTTATCTAAAACAATCTATTGTGTTAATGGAGTTTTTTAATTGCTAGCATTAACATGATCTGAACCATTACTTACTATATAATACATGGAGATATTACTGGTTACGCAGTGATGGAGAGCAATGTATGTTATGTGAGCTATTCTATGGTAATAAACTTCTTATTATACAGTAAATCATAAAAAAAAAAAATACGGTTAATTATGATATTTTGACAAGATGAAAATAGATATAGCCAGATAGATGTTTCCACTAAGGCCCCACTAAGGGCCCAATATCTACCACGATACGTGCTTTTTTATATCAAGTTGAATGTTTCACGTTTAAATAAGTCTTGATGGTCAGAAACATTTTTGTGCTCTCGACTTTCTAAATTGTATTTCTTTTTCCTACATACATTGAATAAAACTGGAGAATTTGCTATTATTTGAGAGGCCAGCAAGTATCGTAGGTGATCTGCCATAATTATAGACAGGAGATCATGCACATATAAACAGGATAATCGTCTAGATCATCAAATGATGACTCTTTGGTAAATTTACCTGTCCTTCTTCCTTTCGTATAGTCGTCGTTATTTGATTTAATAGGTTTTGACATTGACTGTGTAAGATTGATTTGCAAAACATTGATTTTTATCTCCGTTAGAGCAATTATTATAATCACATCATCGTTTGTTATTGTTTTATGGGCATCTTTATCCAGAACTATTGAATGATGGTAAACTTTTTAGCTGATGAAATTACTGCCGAACTTGATATCTTTTTTATCATTATTTTCTACTACTTCAAAATAACGTATGTATAGAACTTCGTAGCGCAATGCAAGAGACTGTGAAGTCTCCATAATGGGGAATATCAAAAGAAATTTATCAATAAGGAGTCCTAACAAGAGCCAAGACAGCAACGAAAGTTCGTCGTTCATATAATAAGCTTCACAATAAGACTTGAGAGAGTGTATCGTACGAAAAAAATGCCATAGAAAATGGGTAGTATATGCTAAACTTACGCCAATTGAAACATTACATTACATTATTTAAAATCCAAATACAGGATATGCACGATCACTTTTTTTTTTCCCCTCTCTTTATTTTAAATATGAGCAGTAGTAAACGACGCCAAAGTTCATCCTATAGCGAAGACTTGTCAAGATATGAATTTGTTGATTATACGTCCGTGTCTCATTTCGAGAAATTTGTTACACATATCGAAGAGACGCTGTATTCTTGGGGTATCAAGGATGGTTCTTATGGTATATTTTCACAACAACAAGTAGCAAATGTTAAAGCGGCCATAGCACAACCTTCACCTGTAGAATTTACCAGAAGAGAGGAATTATCAATGAGCGACGATGTATATCAACTCACCTATTATTGCCATCCTACTATCACTACTTCTACGACGGATACTGAAGAGGGAGCCGTCGAGCACTTTCACCAGTTCAATACAGTGCAATATCATCCTCTACATCGATGGACTGGCCAAGAGCGTTTGTTGGTTTTGAAGCCAATGCAAGATTCTCTTAAAAAGAAAATATTCAACACTAATAAATCATCCATTGATATCTCACAAACTAAGCAATTGATATCAGCATGCGCCATTGCGTTTCAAAACACTGGTTGCAGGGTGCCTGTGTTTGTGCCTGTTGGACAGAACCGCCATGAAATGTATATGGGATACGGCGTCACTACTCAGCAACCAGACAGCCCTTTCAACGAGACTGAAGTGCGGTACAATATGACTCTCACAATCCCACCTGCAGCAGATCTGTCCTATTTGGAAGGCTTAAAGACACTTTTTTTACAAAAGCTTAGCATGCACCGAGAAGATTACGGTATGTGAGAGAGAAAGTAGATATTGAGTTGATTTAGCTCACTGTGGCAAACAGGGAAATCCGGAGAGGCACCAGATGCATCTGTCTACATATCAGCGGTTTATACCTACAACCTTAAAAATTGGTTTGACGAAAATTGGAAGGATTGGGAAGAGATTTCGGAAAAGGAAACCAAACGTAGAGGCAGTTTTAGTGACGATTTTGAAGCATGGGGCGATGAAGATGATGGAGCGGATTTGATGGAGGCTGACGGTCAGGATACTGGCCTAAGATATAAACGAAAACTAGAGAAAATGAATCAACATCAGTTAACGTTTGGATCCTTCAATGACCCACTTCGCGCATTAACCTTAAGTGCATTGTTCCCTCTTATCCAAGAAAATGAATTTCATGAAGCTTATGATCGAAACATGGATGCATTGACAGCAAAGCAGTGGCAAATTTCGAGAGAATTCGCTCCGGTCAGCCAGCAAAGAGCCTATTTAGCTACGTTGGTAGAGCAGGTGGTTGAATCATGGATAAAGGATCCTACAAACCGAGAGTACCTGGCTCCTTACGACGACGATAACGATGAACCTATAAATGATGGCGCTGGACTAATGCACCACTTGTTTACAGCTGGAAATCGAAACAAATTTTCAGCACAAATGGGAGCGTCGACAGGTACAAGCACGACCAACAGCAGCACCAGCGGCCTTGCAGACTCGATTACTGTCACTAAATCAGACGCAGTAGATAACGTATTGACAGCGCTGTTTCACCCGATGACTTGCAAAGAAGACACCACAAGGAAGAGCACTACGCCGTGTAAATTCGACAACACCAAAAAATTAGTTTTCAAATTAAAGTGTAACTCTACTGTGCCATACCGATCCTTTTTATGGAATTTGTTACTCTACAGTTTGGAAGAATCATCAAAAGGAAGGGAATCAGGCTCCAAAAAGAATATCACAAGCTTTTTAGGATTTCTTAAAATGGTTTGGATCGAAGTCTTGAAGCAGATCCGCTGGCATTGGGAGAATTCAGAGGCTATTCCTAGCTTAAGCCCCTATCTTTATGGCGATTCAAGTGCAGAGGTGCCTGAAAAGGATAGCAAAACACTAGGCATTGATCTTCGTTATAATATTGTAAGTTGTCACCCGAATGTGTCAAACGCTTATGATCTGACAAGTTTGAGAATTAGCTGCACCAAAAGATAGCCATGGTGAATTGCTGTATTTTACGGCGAAAACAGAATGCTCCACAAAATGGCAATGTTGGAAATACTGCCATCAAACCAGTTCGGCAAGCTGGGAGTCTGTTTAATCAAATGGCTGAAAAGCAAGTACCCAAATTGTCAAAGTTTCAAACATTGCTTGAGAGATTTGTTGAAGGAGGAGCTGATAACGACAACAGTGAAGCCATTGAGGTATGTTTGACAGAAGAGAGCAGACAATAGCTGAAAGATGACGGGAATAATAGGACTCTATCACATTTGCGCTCTCCGACCTCGACGATAATCAAGTTTCTGATGAGAGCGATTTATTTGTAGACGCTGTTGACGCTAGTTCTAGCGACAGTGGTGGCAGTCAAAACAATCTTACCCAATCACAACAAGAAGACGAAGAAGTGGAAGTGGTTGTACCTAGTATGCCATTTACAGTCGAAGAGTTGGAAGCCGATGAGGTGAATGCTGTCAAAGATCCAGAAGCTATCGAAGGGGAATCAACGGTGCATGATTCATTAAAGCTCTTAAAGACAGGACAGCCAATGCATATTCCTATTACACAAGATCCTGGATTTATGACAGAAGATATGATTACACAGCAAGCAGATCTGTTTGAAAAGTTAGGCACATCGATAAGCGCCACACAGCAAAGAGCCAAATTGCAGTCAGCACAACTCTATTCGGACATGCAAGCGTTCAAAGCTGCAAACCCACATGCCTGTTTAGAGGACTTTGTTCGATGGCACTCACCGCGTGATTGGGTAGCAGATAAGGATGGAGAAGGTGGTCGACTAAGCACTCGTATGTCAGAACCGAACAACATTTGGCAAGAATTGTGGAAATGGTCGAAAAGAATACCCTGTGTTCGACAAAAACCGCTATTCAATCTGTGCGCTGAGGCTGAGAAAGCACTGCATTTTTTAGAAACAACATCAATCCATGACTTCTTCTCTCTCATGCTGCCCACACTTGGTTTAATTGCTTACGATACGCTTTCTGTCCATCCTATCGCACAGTACAGTCAACATGTCTCAAATGGTTTAATACATCTATCAAGTGAATTGGTTGATTTCCCATGGGAGGAATTACGGTAAGTTGCTTAGCATTGTACGTGACAGTGGCTCACTTTTACTTTTGACAGCCAAGGAAAACAAACATTCGATGGGATCATTTCTGCCATACGCCACCAAGAATCGCTTATGTGTCATGCTATATCGTTACTTCGAAAGGTGGGTTATAATTGTCAATTATTATATAGACATCTCATTCATGCTATTTTTTCAGTTACCTAGGCAGTACGATCTTGTGGATCAACTGCTGCTTAACGATCAAACAATAGTCAAAGAAGGAGATGAAAGATCAGCTGTATTCCAATTGTTTAGAAACGATCGTAAGTTTAAATATATCCTTTGCAAAGATCTATAATTAAACACATTTTAATCACTTTAGGTGGCATTATATCAGAGCCAACATCTAGCGAATACATTTTATATAGCGATTGCAAGGATTTGACCAGCCCTGGCCGCATTTTACCATCAAGGCAGTATGCGATCGTTAAAGATAACGAAATCCGAATCATGTATACACAAACAACAGATGCATTATTTGCTTGAAAGATAGTGCATCAGAAAAATCATATACAAACATGTCCAATGATATTACCAGAAAAAAATATTTTCCTTTATTTTTTTTTTCTATCTTTTACATCTATAATATATTCTTTCTTTCTCTCTTGCTTGCTAACGAAAAAGGCAGACAAACAAATAAATACATGTGGAAAAACAGAGAAAAGCACATTCTAGATATCTATAAAAATGATCAATTAGTCGTTGAACGGAATCTAACAAGACAGCCAACACAACATCCGTCAAATGAAAAAAGCAAGATGTACCAGGGAAATGAATTTGATGTTTTCGGTAAAGACTCGAAAGAAGAGCAATTTGCACCATTATACTCGAAAGAGCAATTTACACCGAAAAACAAAGACAAGATGGACGGATCGAAACGAGAGACCTTGCTGAAAACAGAGCTGAAAACAGAGCTGAAACGAGGACAAGTGGAGGCTCTAATGCAGCACACAATCATTATCAAGAAAAGAAAAGTGTCACCTGTGACAACACCCACTTCTAGCAACGTGTTTTTCAAATCAACTGCAGCTATCAACTCGCCCATTGCGAATATGTTTGTTGACCCAAAGCAAGATCACCAGGATAAAGATTTGGCCTACTATTAATAAATAATGTAAATAACTATACCATCCACAAATGTAAATACAAGAAAATGTCCCCTTTTAAGAAAACTAGAAATATGTGCAACGCCAATACATTTTATTGGCTGTGAGATAATTTTTTGAATTTAATAAACCCAACAAAGCATTTCTGCATCATCTCTTTCTTCCTTGTTTTTTTGTGGTTTGTTACATGACAATTGACGCCGCTGAACACGCCGTATTGAACGTACAAGAAGCCCATAATATGACCAAAAGCAAATATACCGTTATCCTCCCCACTTACAACGAACGCGAGAACCTGCCTATCATCACCTGGCTTCTTGCAAAAACATTCAAGGAACATGGCATTGACTGGGAGATAATCATTGTCGACGATAACAGCCCTGATGGCACCCAAGCTGTAGCAAAAGAACTCCGAGGTATCTACGGTGAAGATCGCATTGTAAGTTTGTTGTGTTTGGGTTGTTTGGTCAGGAATTGACATGTTTGTTATTGAAAGAAATTGGAGCCTCGTGCTGGCAAGCTTGGTCTAGGCACTGCTTATGTTCATGGCCTCCAATTCGCCACTGGTACTCATATTGTCATCATGGATGCCGATTTCTCTCATCATGTAAGTCTCAAATCAGTATTTATTTCATATCACGTTTCTAAAGCATTTTTTTCTCTGCATGTAGCCCAAGTTCATTCCTCAAATGATAAAGTAATCCTAAATTGACTAATTCGAAGTACATGCTCTCATTTTTTTTTTCCAATTTAGATTGCAACAAGAGCAGAATTTTGACATTGTCAGTGGCACTCGTTACAAGACTGGAGGTGGTGTATACGGCTGGGATTTGAAGCGCAAGCTTGTCAGGTAAGGATGTCGTCTGTTTGCAAATTGATTAAAATCATCCCAACTCTCTCTCTCTCTCTATGCTAGTCGTGGCGCCAACTTTTTAGCTACTCTCATGCTTCGCCCCAATGCCTCTGATCTTACTGGCAGTTTTCGATTGTATAAAAAGGACGTCCTTTATGAACTGATCAATGCGACTGTAGCAAAGGGCTATGTTTTCCAAATGGAAATGATTGTGAGAGCAAGACAATTCAACTACTCTGTTGGAGAAGTTCCTATTACGTTTGTTGACCGTGTTTACGGCGAAAGCAAAATGGGAATGTCTGAAATTGTTCAATATGCTCAGGGCGTTTGGAGATTATTCACAACGATTTAGGGAAAACAACAACTCAAAAAGCATTTATTTTCATTTTATTACATTATAAAGAATTACACACAACCACAGTAGATTTCTAATTGATCTTTTTTGCGCTTGTTTGTATTGCTTTGCTATATTCATAGCCTGCAAAAAACAATGGCAATGTGAAGGAACTGGACATGAGAGGCGTTACGGCGATGAGAATCCATACCCAGGAAGGGACATGCTGATAGTCTCTTTGGCTGACAGTGTACATCCATGCCACAGAAATTAATTGCATGCAAACAATGTCGTAACTGACACTCGATTGGGCTGGATGACTGAAAAATGTGGTAATTGCAGTGTCATATATCTGGTACCATGTGTGCTGATTAAATGGTGCCAATGTTGCCAAACAGGTGAACCACTGATTGGCATAGATAGAGAGATTGGCACCTGCCGCCAACGCGTACAAGACAGCGGCATAAGTGGATGCACTCTTTGACGACAATGGTGTTGATGATTCAGTGTAAACTAGAGGAAAAATGAGCAAAATATGCATAGCCAAAAGATTCCCCATGAATGCATCTGTGTCGGCAACAAATGGGCACAAAACCACAGTAAGAATACCTCCAACAGATGACAGTGTTAAAGTTTTCAGTAACCTGGAAGACGGCTGTCTGTTTGAAAAAGGCTCAAAGGTCAACAAGACGGCAAAGAAGAGAGAAGCCGCAAAAGAAATAGCCACAACTTGACCGAGAAGCATGTAAGTCCAAATATACGGAATACGTCGTCTTGTGCCTGTGTTTAGCCCAATCTGTTTGTTTTCAAATGCTCATGTTCAGAATTCACCATGGCTTACCTTCAATCGCTAAAATGGGAGTCCAAACTGACACGGTCAGAGTGCATATTTGGTGGCTCCACAACCATTGCCAAGCACCAACACAAACTTTTCTCCAGGCACTATCGAACAAAGATACGTCTTTGAGCCAATACGACATTGAATTCAGTGATAACGGCTGCTCGTATCTAGCAAGTTGCTTCCATTCTTGATAGCTATGTGCAAAGAACTTGAACATGTAGGTCCATGTAGAAAGTAATGATATCAAAGACAAGAGAGCAAACAAAATGACTCCCGGGTGATTGAAGTAATACACCATTTGAAGTTCGCGCTTCACTCTCCACACCAAAACAAAGATAAGTGCAAAATAAGACGCAAGAATTGCAACTGTAAATGGATGTTCTACGTTCATTGCGTGTGTGGTTGTTATATGGTGGTATATTAAACAGAAGAAAAAAGGGGAGGGGGGTGGTTGTGTGATGGCATTTTTAAAACAGCCCTTTAATATGAATCTGCATTTTGCGCTATACATATTATTTTTATTAAATCAGGAAAACCCGCTTTTGCATTATTATTATTATTATAATCATCACCATCATCATCAACGGTTAAATTTCCACAAGTATAATTGTACAATCATCGTAATCTTGCAATTTAGATGCGAAGAAGCCATGAGCCCCTTCTCTGTTGGCAAAGTATCTAGCAGAATGAACAAGCGTACGTTCTCTAATTTTGCGTGCTCGGAGATCCTCCTCGTCTAATTCTTTATGCAAGAGAGGCGCTGGTGGCAATGGCTCCTCATTTTCTGTTTGCTGCGGTGCTTTCAATTCAACGCTCATGGGAGATCCAGCTTGCTCTTCATGCATCGTTGTGAAACTATCACCGTTTACAATGTCAATATGACCACCTTCTTCAACTACACTGGCAGCTTCCTTTCCAAGTCTTTTCTTTGCAGTGTAGTCTTGTTTCAACTTTTCTTCTTCGTCCAGTAGATAGTGACCAATCTTCTCGCCATCTTCAATCATAGGACCCAGTGTCTTGGCAATAGCTTTATTCTGTCTGTCTGCCGTTTCTTCGTACATGTAGTCAAAGGTACCGTCTGTGCTCATAAACAAAAAGTGCCTTCGCTTCTCTTTGTTCGGGCCATTTCTGATGGTTGTGCGAGAACCTCTTCTTGTATCTGCTATGCGGATAAATGTGACATCAGGTTCACATGAAATGATTTTGCGGTCTGGATCCATCTTGAAGTCTAAATCACCACAGGAACGCGCTACGTTCAGCGAAGGTACTCGATCTCGATCCCGTTCCTCTGTTGCTCCAAACCGACTATTAGAACTGTGCCCTTCTGTTTTCGGTGAGAATATTGACGGATCAGTTCCTGTCTGATAATCCTTGGGCCTAATCCTTGCATTCTTGAGAGATATACGTTTAGCATGTCGATTTTTGTCCTCCCTCAACTTGTCCACGTCTACTTTAATGACCCTGTTTTGAACAGAATCCACAAACTCGCCACCATTCTCCAAGATGTGGCGGGCCAAGTGCTCCAAGTAGGGTTTATGGTCTTGTGAAGCGAATTCAACATCAAAATTATAGTCTTTATCGATGCCGACAGTGTATGGTGTAGTTACAGGTAGCGGGGTACTAGGTTCAGGAGCAGAAATTAATACTGAACGAGAGTCTCCAATATTCACATTAATGAGCCATTCGCCAAAGAACAAATTCAGAATAAGCGTACATCCATCATTATCTACCTTTTCGTTCAGGTTCTCTTTAGATGCCATCTGTTGTCGCTTTATATCCAGATAACTGTCGTCCAATTGTTGAATCATGGTTTTTATATTCTTTTCTAGTTTTGCTCGTACGGTTGGATCGTTCAGTTTTGAAGGGACAAACTTTGAGCATACGGCCTGAACAGCCTGAGGCGTCTTTCTCACAAAGTATTCAGAGCAACCTGGGCCTCCATGGCCATCCGCCAACACAAACAAACGCCCTACCACTCGCTTGTTTTTGGATATATCACTGACTCTATATTTGTCTTCGCAATGTATTTTGGGAATCTTAATTTTTTCATGCGAGCGAAAACGAGGGTATGAATAGCCTTTTTGTTGGACAATGGCAAAATTGCTGGCTACGTTGTACTCTGTGAAATTGATCGGGTCGATGTAATCTAGGTCTGCTGTAGGAGGTGAGAATACTAAAGAGTAGCTTGCTATTGTATCTTCAATCACTTCTGGCTGTTGTGGTGGTTGTAGTGGCACTGCCTTTGGTCCCTGTGAAGCGCCCAAAAGTTCCTCATAGTCAGACCCTAATCCCATTGAATCAAAGCTCCTATGTTAATTTTTTTTTTTTTTTTTAAAAAAAAAGGCCATTTTATAATTGATTTAAAACGTACGCTGCATCATCGCTGCTTTCATAGTCATTTCCGCCGTCATCGTCTTTGTAAATTGGCACTTGCATTTGCTCTTCGAGAGATTGATCACCTTCCACATCGATATCAGATTGGCTTGCTGATTCAGCTGGTATTGATTCGGTTATCGTTGGTGTTGAATCTTTGACAGCGTCTTTAGCTACATTATGTTTTGGCTTTTTGGCTTGTGGTCTTTTCCTAGTCTTTGCTGATACTCGTAACTTTTCGGTTGGCTTATATACGTCTGGTGCTTTGCGCTGGCGTTTTCCTGAATATGAAATGTGGCTGTAAGGCAGTACAGGAAGTACCGTAACTGGTTCATCTGGAACTGTTTTCATTCTGGGTAGAACAGCATTGCCGACAAGTTCGTCTGAAAGCTTGTATTTAGTTTGTTTCCTTGCATCATCCCGCACGATGGAGAATGGATCTATAAGCTTTGCAGTTCTACATATTCCTCTTGAAGAAGATACAATCCCTTGAATAGTGCTTCTTGGTGTTTCGCCTCTACATACCAATATAAAATAAAAAAAATTTAAAAAAAAAAAAATAAAAAAAAAAGAAAGCCAAGCATGAAAGCACACGCGCTTTTGTATATGGACTGTAAAGTATTACCTCAACGGCAGTAATTCCAAAGCTCGTACACAATTTACTATCTCTCCGGCTGTTAATGCTTGATTCCCGTAATAGAAAATGGTAGCAGCGACTTTCATAAAAGAACTATTTGCTCTTAGCTGATCACAGATGTTTAGTCCCTTGAGCTCAGTATCGAGAGGCTCATGCTCAATTTTTCCTGATTCTGTATCTGTTGCCATTATCTCTATTCTTTTTGGAGAAATGATAAAAAAAAAAGGCCTGATATATACTTCTGGACATTGATTTCTTATTAGGGTGCGAGCGTGCTGTGTGTGCACCCCTTTGCAGTCACTGCAGGCGTTGTAGGTGGAGGCGTTTATCGCTTGACTCTGCTTGCCAGATCTTGCAGAAAATAATCCTAAAAGGGTCCAAATAGCAACTATGTATTTTTTCAAAGATCCATAAGTGTTGAAGAAACTGCCATAATTAAAGTTATAATCTGAAATTCAGGTTTCCTTTTCTAATCATTTGTTGATTTGAAAACGAAAGGAACATTGGATAAGCCAGGGGAATCATTGACAAAGCAACTGAAGCCAACGATAGCTACAAATTGGCATTATTAAATACTGTATATAGTTTGCCCGGTGCTGATTACTTGCGCAACTTTTGTTACAAGTTGTGTTCAAGTTTTTACGTATCAATTTTTGCGTATTCTGGATGAAATGCGGCTTAATGTTGCTTACAATAATGTTGGTCAGTCGATCAGTTCGCCTGTTACATTTTCTTTCAAAGCACAGAGTCTTTAGCTGGTTGTTTTTAGCGTTCAACATATTTTTGAACACTTATGGCTGGTATACAGCATGCTGATACTTTACCTATGAAAGGTAGTGAGTATTTATACACAACAGGGAGGAAATTTGTCATTTTTACGACAAATTTAGCACCTCTGTTTTCCCACATCATACTCTTCAACTGTGTAATTATTGCCTTGTAAACTAGTTGGCCTTTGCCGTGATCTAACAAGCTTGACGGTGTCTCATATCTTTACCATCCACGCTCTTACAACATAAGCAAAGAAATAGTCGAAGACATATCAATCATTGCATGATAGTACCTGAACAGAATGCCCAAAGTCTCTCTCAAGACCGTCTTGGTATTGAAAATATCTACGTGCAAGTTGTTTAGACAAGTTCTAACCAAGGCATAACCTGTAACTGACAAATTCCGAATTAGAGCTTCATTTTGATACTCTCTGTGGTAAGATTAGTGTTAATGCTTTTCTATTCACGGCCTTTATTTTTTCACTCAAAGCTGTTTTTACTTCTGTTGGCACTAATTACCAACATACAATTTCAATATCTTCTCCTAATTATCTCATAGATCAATAATAATAGCATATTTTACACATTTCTTGAGACATTGAATACAAAATAAAGTTTTATATTCGACAAATAAAATAAATCAGTAAATCAAGACGTTATAAAAGTTATTGCTGTCTTTACTGTTCGAATCATTATCGCCTTGAAATATATGAAATAATCTGGCGTAGAAATCCGAGGAGAATGCGACTTGAGAAATCAAAGGTGTGTATTTCTAAACTCTTTACTCCATGGTTCGAATCAAGAAACAAGAGATTCCAGAGCACGAGAAGGAAGGTACGACTACAAACCTTTTCTGACACACTATTTTCAACATGTCATTTTGAAAAGTTGCATCTTATTCACTAACCTGTGCCACTACAGAAAATCGAAAGATTAGTTTTGCTTCTTGTTACAAAAGCCTGAGGAGCCGGAAACATGTTACAGTTCCATCTTATGTTCAAAGCGAACCTCAACTGGTATAAATTGACGTTGCATATTTCTTGGCGTGCATTTGTTAAAAAGTGAACTAGACCAAGCTTAGACAGTTTAAACAACAAGATGTGTATGGCTATTATGCGGACAAGGAATACGAAGCATTCAAGATCGAGTTAGCTGGGTAAGATAAAAAAAGGGATTGCTTTTACAAGATCTTTTCTGATCTATATGCGTTTATTCAGTGATAAAATAAATACTGTGTGTAAAGATAATGCATTCAGTGAACAAGTAACACGAGCTGAGCAAGTCCTCATTGAGCAGCGAGTTGCTTTACAGCAACAGCAGTTCAAGGAATTTGAGAAAAGAGAGAGGATCGACAAGATTAGAAGAGTCAAGAGTGTATACAAGTATTTAACAAATGAGGAAATTATAGCAATACTGGAAGAAAGCGGTAATAATGAGGTATGTGTGTGTCTGACACGACTATATGTGCATTGCATATATGCTAAGTGACCCTAGCAAGAAGCCATCGTCCGCCTGACTCAGCCCGCTTACTTGTGTACAATTCTTAAATCTATTGCCTTAAAACATGCCACTGAAGTTGAGACAAATGAAAATGCTATGAATGAGGAGCAGCAATCAATCTACGCCCAAACTTTACAGATGCATTCCAAGACACTTGAGAAAATAACTGATGGGTTAGCTAAACAGTAAGTTTATCGACACGTTGGCTCTCACCTACTGCTAACATATACACATAGACCGCATGGCACAGGCCAAGGCCGCTTTGGTTTAGATGAAGCGCTTAAACAAATGCGAAACAACAGCGATGGTTATCTGTTTGAAGGTTGGTCATCTGCCCGTATCCGTGCCTATCAAATGGCCCAGCAGAACCCTAACAGCTATTACTATCGCTTCAACGCACCAGGAGAAGAACAGCGAAAAGGAAAATGGACTGAGGAGGAACGCACGATGTTTCATCAGCGGCTTGAACAGGTTGGATCCAACGGTCAATGGGGGATATTCTCCATAAAGATCCCTGGAAGAGTAGGCTACCAGTGCTCCAACTTTTATCGCCTATTGGTGGAGACAAACAAAATCCAGGATCCAAACTATGTCCTAGATGAATATGGGAAGGCGCACTATTTGTTTGAGAAAAAGAGGATGGATAGTAGCACCAAAAATATTATCCGTACGCATAGGAAACATGGATCGAGGACTCATGCTGTGTTGGCGTCAGCAACAGCTGAGAGTTGTCACGAAACCCCATCTAGTGCAAAGGAGCCCACTGCTTCCAACAGACACAGAAAAAAGCGAAAGATGTGGAGCAGCGAAGAAGGGGATTGCGAGGACAAGTCTGGCACGTTTAAACTGAGATCAAGTACACGAGTCAAAGGTTAAGAGCAAAAGATTGTAAATTCTCTGCCTGGGTTTATGGACCCTATTACGCTGGAGGAGGTGGTCAAACCAGCCATTTCTACTTACGGTCATGTTATGGGGTAAGTGGAAGCATGGGCCGCCTAATTTTTACTAAAAAAAGCTACACGTGTATTTATGGAAACAGTTATGACAGTTGGGTGCGCTGCCTTACCAATTGGGAAGGCAAGAAGAGTGTTTGTCCTTTAACCAAGAGGCCACTGACAAGGAGAGATTTGAGTGAGTTTCTCTGGCGGAAAACAGCACTAAAAAGACAACTAAAGGTTGTTTTTTTTTTTTGTATTTCTGTAGCTATTTTAATAGTGGAAAACATTGAAGCATATCAAGACAAAATAATCCAATAAACAAAAAAGCATGTCCTGCACACATGCACACATGCACACAACAAAGTATATAAATACCCTGCTTCCCTTTTTACTTGGCTTTTCATATTTCTTTTTTTTTTTCTTTGCCCCCCCCCCCTTTATTTTAATGGATCGAAACCCAATCCTTATACCAGAAATAAGCCTTATTCTCTGCTCATTTGTAGACAGCAGAGATCTGCTTAACCTTGCACTCACATGTAGGGCGCTTTATCATTCGTCCTGCTTGCGACTATGGAACACCTTGGACCCACAATCACAGCGGATATTACGTAAAGTCAAAAACACATTGAATTATACAAACATGTACAACAAGTACGTTTGGAAATTCTGCCTGTCGACCAAGCTAAACATCAACCATCTGGAGAGGTTGTTTTTTGACAACTTTATCTTTCCAAACCTTAGGGAGCTGGAGTTCTCCAATGCTGCTGCACAAGATCACATCCTGTATCCAATGATCGCAGGCGCTAAAAAGTCGCTCTCGTCGCTCGATCTTTCTAAATGCTACTGCCTGTCTACCGCTGTAATCAAGCCACTACTCACCATGTCTCCCCATCAATTGGAGTCCTTGGTGTTGTATGGTTGCGGCAAGATGAACCTTCAAGTCTTGGCGGATATCATCAGCCGCCATTGCAATTCATTAAAACGACTGCGGCTTACAGATGTGAACGATGCTATCGTAGACGCAATCCAAAAATGTAAAAAGCTGGTCGACCTTGGGCTCGAGCATTGCAGTGATACCATGTTGTCCAGTGCGGCTTTAATCCGCCTTTTTACCAGCCTGTCAACACATCAGGTGCAGCTAACGCATCTTCGGTTGCGCGACATCAGCAGCCTCACTAGCCAGCATTTGCGCATCATTGCCAAAGCGCCTACTATTCAAACTTCACTAGTCTATTTCGACATGAGCGAGTGCAACCGGATTAGCCCCGAGGGTGTTTCTTGGCTCGCCACTGAATGCATCAATCTGGAAAACCTACTGCTGGCTTATCAAGAGGGTGTTACTAATCAAGCAGTACAGGCAAGTTTGTTGCAAAAGTCCACATATCCAAACTCTATTAGTAATCGAGATTGCCGTAGCTATTCATTCAGAACTGTCATCGATTGAAGCATGTGGATGTCTCTGGATGCCGACTTCTGACCGATCATGCGTTTTTTCCTCTTCTCGACGCTTTGGATGATAGCCTTGAAACACTCAACATCAGTGGTCTGGACATGTTATCGCTATCTTTGATACGCCAGCTGCTCAATAAAATCAGCTCGTTGCAGGAGCTGTGCTTGGGTGTAGCCTACGATCTAGATGAAGCAGACCAAATCTTGCACACAATCAACAGCGCCAGCTCCCACATCCGATTTTATATACACATCGACAAGTTTTGCACAATATGCAGGCTACCGTCGCATACCACGCCTCCCAGTAACGCCGCTAGAAAACTGCCGTTGCTAACGGAAAGCCAAGACGACATGGGAAACTTTACGAGACTACCATCGCCATCCACTTGGAACATACCACCGCTGTAACTGTACAGAAAACTTGATCGCATGCATTCCACTGCAAAAAAAAAAAAACTCCCTCCCCTCCCCCTTCCATGTAAAATTCACATTTTGTTAATAAAAACACAGGATGTACACAATTCATATGACTCTTGGTTCAGTAATATGGCTACCAAATGCCACAGAGCAGTCATCATCATATATTCGTGCCAAATGCCGTAAAGATAGCACACAATACTTTGTGTATTAGGGTTGTTTATTTGTTTATAAATGCCATATTCCCTAGTATAATGTCACAATTTCATCGCCCATCAGATCAAACGATACGCCAGTTGGTTGCGCTTCGACCGCATAAGGCAACGAAATCGTCAACACTATAGTATCAGTGTATTCAATAAAAGTAGTTGTAGAGTGAACAGTTTTAACTTTCGTAAGAGGTATTGTTGTAGTTATGACTTCTTTGGCATGGTGAGTTCTGGTCGCTGTCCCGACGTACGTTGTCAGTGTTGTTTTGGGGCGCCCGCGCATCTTGTTCAAGTCATTCAAGAGTTCTCCCATAGGGATTTCGGGAGGAGGGGCTGGCCTGGCCCTCAAAAAAGCCTCAATTTTTGCAGGATTCGCCGGATTCGCCGGATTCACAGCGAGCTCATCTTGTGTTGGAGGCGCCAAACCAAGAGCAAGAGAATCAGCAAAGAAGTTTTGAGGATGAATGGCTTGTGATGCAGAATTTTGTTCACCAAGTATGCTCTCTTCACTAATTAAAGATTCAGCAACCGTAGCAGCGAAAGATGCTCCACTATTACTTTCATCAACAAATACACCGTTTCCTTCGTTGCTCAAAGGAAATAACTGCCGCCCTTTGCGAATAGTCCACTCCAAGTAGTCATCATCTTCTTCTTTTGATTCTTCTGTATCACCCACATCATTTCTTCTCAGATAAGGCCAGCATAATGCAGATGCTGCATGGCACGATGGTTCCACAGCCTCAAAATCATATAAGCTTGCACCATTAGTCTTATAATTGGCGGCAATCAGCTGGCCTGCAAACCCTCCCGCCGATCCATCAATCACATTGCCTTGAATTCCACAACAATTTAGGTCTTTTTATCCGGGCATACACTAACCATACCTACCATAAGGCATTAAAAATGTGCCGCCGATCAAGCTGTTGATGTTTCTAGTTACAGTAAACGACTGTTCGCTGCTTTCGTCTATGAAACCGTCCTCATCTACTGTAAAAAAGTTCCAGACAGTGTTGCATGCTGGCAACTTGCTAGTAAAGCCTTGAAAACCAGCGAGTTCAAACGTAGAATTCCGGACAACTGGGATCTAAAAAGCCTGTCAGCAACGCTGCTTGCCGTATTATACAGCACACTCACATTCAAGATCACTGGTTTGTCGACTGGCCATTGGACTGCATGTTGGTCTTGCGCAAATGCGCCCGGATGTGATAAATGCTGCATTTCGCTCGAAATGCTGCATTCAGCGCTGTTTTGACAAGAGGCGAAATTAAAATAATAATATTTGTCATTTTTGTGTGGACGCAACGATTTGATATTCCCATCCTTTGACAAATGGTGGGTTGCCTTTTGCAATGCGAGATACAGCGATGTTTTTTTGGCAGTATTCTCATAGTCTGACATGGACAGCGTATTATGCTGGCTGGGGTTGTTGACCAGCAATCGACAGGATTGCACTGGACGCACTAGACTATCAAGGATATTCTTGCCGTAGCCGTAGACCTGGATCGAACCTGATATAATAGAGTCTCTGATTTGGTAGTTCTGCTTTGTGTGATCCATCCTGCTCATGTAGAGACCGTACTCTGTTAACGGCACAGTTTCGTTGTACAGCGAAGTGCAGTTCATTTTGCCCTTACTGTTAACGTAGTAGTTCTCTATGGCCAAGTCTGAGCCAACCATCAATGGCCCATCGATACCGCTTGCAGCCAAACCCCTCTCGACATTTGCCTTGAAATCTTTAAAAACAATGGCGTTCCAATAATTCAACTAGACAATTTTTTTCATACTAGCTTAGCCGAATCTGCAGCAAGCGCGTGTGAGTATGTGTTAGTATACCTCTTTTGATTGGCAAAGGATGTCTTTTTCCAATGTTAATGGCGTCTTGCCTACAACACAGAGAATCTCATTGAGAAAACTCGTTGCAATCCCAAACAGCAAAAGTCTTTTCATGGCACTGGTTTTCAGAGTATGGAACAAAAAACAAAAAAAACAAAAGGAAATTGTAATAATTGCGTATGTATCAATGTTATATGTAGACTGATATTGGTATGTAAAAGTGCCATTCCTTATTCCGGATAATCTTAACACCCGGTCAGACACAGTTTCATAATTATGCGTGCATGTTTTGCAAGCGCGTCCAATTTGTTCAAAGCCGCCAGTGTGAATTTATCCAGTGTCCTATGCGCCAGGCTCAGCAATTTTATTAGACAAAGTTGCCACACTACCTAATAGTAGTCCTGGAGATGGGTGTTGGAGCAGGTTACTGATGCTTGTGCTTGACGCTACGACCGCAGCATCAGGCACACCGTCCTCAAGCGAGGTGGTTTCATTCACCAAATGTTGTCAATTAATCATGCTGAAACTCTAAATTTAGTAACCAACAATAAGAAATGACTTTTAGGGGACTTGGGGTTGGTGGATCCTAAGCGTGAAATTTTAAATAAAGTCGATTGATTCGATTCCCTCCCTTTCTTCCTTGCTCTTTCACCTTTTTTTTTTTTTTTTTTTTTTTTTTTTTTTTTTTTTTTTTTTTCACTATACCCGCTAAAATTGACCAACCAACTACCCAAGAAGCAAGTGCCTCAGAGTCACAGCAGCACCGTGTAAACCACCGCATCCCTTTTGTGCATCGCATTTCATCGTTTAGACACTCACGAGATAGCACAACCTCATCGTCATCATCCCAAATGTCGACTAATCAAGCTGAAACAGACAAGCTGTCTGCTGATTTGATTTTGAAAGTAGATATTATTAGAGGCCGAAATCTGAATCGAGAAGATGAGGTAAGAAGCTAATGTTTGCAGCATATCAAACTGAATTAAATTAACGCCCCCCAACAAGGCAAATATCCCGAACCCTTATGTCAATGTGAGGTTTGGCAGCATTAGACAAAGAACAGACACAATCAAAAAGTCGTCAGATCCAGAATGGCTTTGCAGTTTCGAATTCAATTTATCAAATGATATCATTGGTCACAAAAAGAGGTTGAAAGCATTAAAAAAGCAAGGTTTGTCCATTACCGCTTTTAGCAAAGACAGATTCTCGTCCATCTTTTTGGGCCAAGCAAGTTGGCCACTGGACGAGATGTTTTCTCGCCCAGACCAGTTTGCTTTCGACGATGCCACGGTAAGCTTGTGAAATTACGCTTTGCTGAGCAAACAGTAATAGGATCGTGTAACACATACTAAAAAAAAAAAAATGCCTCGATTTTGAATAGGCTAAATGGTATCCCTTATCACGGACTAGTCGTCAACATAGACGTTTTCACCTGAGGAAAAAACGTGGAGATACCACGAGCACGAACACATCTGACGCTGATCAAGCAGAGATTTGCTGTCAGTTTGGACTATTGTACAAAACAGGCTCAGGCACTGTCATTCCTACAGACTCATCCACATTCGCAGAAGACTGGCAGTTCTTATTAGATGAAGAAGAGGATGACACTGACATTAATGCGCTTTCATCTTCACCTCCACCGGCCTCCACCGCTTCGGCTATGCCTGAAATGCAAAAAAGCTCGAGTACCGCATCATTCAGCAGTCGATTTAAAAGACCCTTGAAACAGGACAACTCTACATCATCCATTAATAGTTTATCGCCTTCCATCGAGAAGCTACAGCAGCAGCAGCAGCAGCAGCAGCAGCTTCAGAAGCCAAAGAGAACAAGACGATTGAAGAATAAGTTTAGGCGTCGTGGTAGACGTGGGAGCCGTCGCAACAAGAAGAAGAATTCAGAAGGAGGCTATGCAAAGTTCTATTCAGATGTCATGGGTATTACATTTTTGGAAATCGAGAATGCAAAGGACCTTCCACCTGAAAGAAATGTCACCAGGACTGGTTTCGACATGGATCCCTTTGTCATTGTAAGCTACGGCACATCCACATTTAGGACAAGAGCCATCAGACACAATCTGAATCCTACCTGGAACGAAAAGTTGTTTTTTCATGTCAGGAACACCCAAGAAAATTACAAGATAAAGTTTGCCGTCTACGACAAGGACAAATTCTCGGGCAACGATTTTGTCGCTTCTCAGGAGATTTCAATTGCTGACATTATTCAAAAGATGCCTACCACCTTAGCTACTCCTACCGCACTTGAGCAAGGAGATGGCAATGCCACCACTCCCTCGCAGGAAATCGAACGCAATATGGGAAGACATTCAATCCCTTTGAGACTGGCCAAGCCCGACAAATGGAAAGACAGCTGCCACCCAACCCTGACTATCCGCGCCAAGTTTGTGCCTTATGTCCAAATCAGAAAAATGTTCTGGATTGCCTTGGCGAAAACATGTGATGCAGACAATTCAAACACAATGAGTCGCTTAGAGGTGCAGGCCATGCTGGAAGCGTTAGGCTCGAATATTTCAGAATCAACGATAGACCATTTCTGGGAGGAGCACGGCAAAGACTTTGAACAAGACTTGACCATGGATGAACTAGTCGCAAGCCTGGAATCCTTCATCTTGGCTGTTGACACAAAGCAAGACGGCTATGACCCCAACGCTATCATCGAACAAGAAAAGGATGTTCCTGTCGATGCCAAGAACAACAATACTGTGAATCCCTTCTTTTTGGCAGCGTCGGATGACGAAGACGACGATGGTGATGATGATGACGAAGAAGAAGACGAATACGACCTGATTGACGACGATGATGAATTAGACGACTATTATAGTGAAGGTGGTTATTTCTCCAGCCATGGCGAGTACGATGAGGATGACGTTGATTTAGCTCACTCGGGCTCAACCACCACTGCGCCGCAGTCGCCAGATGAAGCAGATTATGAGGCATTGGCTGAAGCTGAAGGTATTCAGTATATCGACGGTCCATTGAAGGAGTTGAAGCTGCAGCAAGACAAGGATCTTGATAATCAGCGCACACACAAGATGGCCCAAGAAAAAGTTATTCGCTTGAATGAATGTCCTATTTGTCACAAGCCTAACCTCTCGAAGCGAGGCCAAATGGACATTGTAACGCATGTTGCCACATGCACTGCGAATGACTGGACAACTGTAGACAGATTCTTGATGGGTAATTTTGGTTCCGAAGCGCAAGCACAAAGAAAGTAAGCTGTCAGAATGCGAAGGATATGACTGTAGTCTCTAACGGCACTTTAGGTGGTTTGTAAAACTGGTCAACAAAGTCGGATACGGCAGATATTCAGCTGGAAAAAATAACGCAAATATTATTGTGCAAGATCGCTTAACGGGCCAACTAATTGACGAACGTATGAGTGTCTATGTACGTTTGGGTATGAGATTAGTTTATAAAGGCATGCGCTCGGGTATCCAGTCAAAGACAGGTATATTATATATTAACCGTAACATTGCGTGCGCCGTGTGTTAACAAAGTATAAACCCTGTTTGTAGCCAAGCGAATCTTGGCAAACATGTCTATAAAACAAGGCCGTCGATTCGACAACCCACTTTCCAAGAGAGAAATCAACTCATTTATAAAATTCCATCAATTAGATATGAGCGAAGTGTTGGAGCCTATGGAGAACTTCAACACGTTCAATGAATTTTTTTACAGAAAACTCAAGCCTGGATCTCGTCCCTGCGAAGCGCCTGATAATAAACGAGTAGCCGTTAGCCCTGCTGACTGTCGTATGATGGCATTTCCTACCATTGACAGCGCAACCAATATCTGGATCAAGGGTGTTGAATTTAGCATATCCAAACTTTTAGACGACGCAGAGGAAGCCAAAGCCTACGAAGGTGGTGCATTAGCTATTTTCAGATTGGCCCCACAAGATTACCATCGCTACCATTCGCCTGTGGATGGTGTCATCCGTAAAATCCACAGTGTTCAAGGCCAATATTATACCGTCAACCCTATGGCTATACGAACTACTTTGGATGTATATGGTGATAATAAGCGTGATATTGTTCATATGGAGACCGAAGCCTTTGGCAAAGTCGCCATTGTGTGCATTGGCGCTATGATGGTGGGCTCAATCATCTTGACAGCCGGCGTAGGCGATCATTTAGCGAGAACTGACGAATTGGGCTACTTTGCATTCGGTGGCAGCACGCTAGTTGTTCTGTTTGAAAAAAATGCTATGCGTTTTGATGAAGATTTGTTGGAAAACGCAAGCAACTCGCTTGAGACTTTGGTAAGGAAGTTCTAATATTGTCTGATCATCTTTTACTAACCGCTAAACATAATCCAGGTGCGTGTTGGTAATCATATTGGCGTGCATCCTTAATGTCACAAAAATCACATGTACCTCTAATGGATCTCGCTTCCATTGTTGTAGATTGAAGCACTGTAAAACAAAGAAATCATACTTTAATTAATTACCCTTGTCTTGATTTGCCATTAAATATTCATTTGATGTCTATGTGTAACAATAAACGAGCATCCCACACACACACACACACACACATACCGGCGAATGCGTGACCATATCTCCAATTCAAGCAATGATAATTGAATTGAATAAGATTGGCGAAGGTTGGTGACGATATGATTTTCTTGTTTGTTTGTGGATAGCAAACCAAATTCCCAAAGAAGAAAACTGATATTGCAACGGTGTGTTTCTTTTAATTCCATTGAATGACCTTTAGTTGATAGGCAGGCATTGAACAATATTGTTGTGTATAAAATACCAGACCTGTTGCCATTATACCCAAGATATCGATTAGCTTATCCAGTGACAAATTACTTGGTTCTGGGATACTTTCTATTTAATTTCAGATGTTTACAGAAGGAAATTCAGACTATTTCAGTGAATGTTCCTTTTGAGAGTGGATGAAAATAAAATTGGCTTTGTCCAATAAAGAATTGAAATACAGTCTGCCATTTGCAGTTTCTGAAAAAAAAAAAAAAAATTCAAGTAAACGATAAAAGTCATGGTGATTGCGATACTATATATAAGGGTTTCCGTTAATATATTTTTTTCTGATAAAAGCAAAGAAGTTTTTGGGAGAAGAAAAATGCCTCCGTAAAAAGATTTCAAGTGGGGATTTCCATATTTAGAGAAAAAGACTAATTGCTTTGTTTTATTCATAGTGAAGATACGGAGAGAAAATTTTGTCTTTAAGTTCAAGGTAATCTTTAAAAAAGGTTGTGGTTGTCTATCGACAAACATTTGTGATTCTGGGCGTAAATGTGTTTGTTGACTTTGGATCCAAAACCTTTAATTGGATTCAGGAACGGAGAGCAAGGTTGAAGATAAACACAATTATGTCTTTGGGATTTCATAAATTTCTATACAGATAATTTTTTATGAATGGGTGTGTTATCCTGGTAGCAGATTGTTTCCTTTTTTCTGGCATTTTCTTATACCTTCAGTTGACCCGGCGTCATTCAGTGTAGAAGGTCTTGTCAGACAAGTACCGAGCTGGATTCTCTTATATCCAGTTTCACAGTAGAACAGCTAGTCAAACCTGTGCCATTTTTTCCATTATATTGGAATAGTTCAAATGTGTGTGTCTTTGCAAAGCCAGCATAGATTTTGGGCATATGATTTTCTTTTTTTTTTTTTTTTTTGGCCTGTACGAACTTCAAAATAAGGCATAGACTGTAAAAGACAATGTTTAGCACTCTCAAGCACAAAAACAAGAAATTCAAAGTAATGCATTAGACTATAAGGCACCTTTAGATTTACGTATTTGCATAGCTTAGAGCAAGTTTTCGTACTTTTCAAGTTGACAAAAGACGAAGGTAACGACTTTTCTGACTTTTTTTCGGAAAAGTATTTTTCACAATCGGAGCGTGAGATTGTCAGGCCAGGTACTGACATGCAAGCGCTACCATTAGAAAGCCAAAAAGCACATCATTCAAGTAAATTAGTTTGAATTTTTTTTCTCTTGAATTGGGTAATTTGTGGCTTCTCAAAGCTAAATGCCTTCTTCACAATAACACGATTTCTCATTGATAGCGGAGATTAAACACGTCCAAAATGAGAAAGGAAAAATTCTTTCAAAAACTCCATTTGGACATTTCGAAAACTAAATTACTTCTTTGAGGCAAGATATCATTCTTTGGTACTATGCATAACACGGCTGTCAGTCTATGATAATAGCTGTATTTTTGGGCGCTCTACACGATTGTATAATTTCATGATCCCTGTATGCTTACGAAAGGAATTTTGCTGAAAAAACTTCAAAACAGTTCAAGAGGGAAAAGTCAATATTTTGCTTAATCAGAGCGCATTTTCAGTCTTTCAGATCAAGGAATGGTCTTTTACGATCATTTTCCTCTAATATATGCTATAATAAAAAGTTGCATTTTTGGGGTCTAAATCGAGGATAATGCATAATCGATGATTTTGTATGCGTGGATACAAGGAAAAAATCAAAAAAATCCGTCATTTTACATCGAAAAAAAAATCATGCTCAAATTGCACCAAAATCATATATAATATTGTTTTTTCCCAGTGGATACTATTTCTAGTGTTTTCAGGGCATTTTTGATTATGAAATCAACCAAAAAATGGCATACAAAGCTAAAGTTCTTGCTTTAAGCTGCAAAAAAATATCTATCTGGAGATGACACTTCTATAAAGTAAGTATTTTTGATATCACAAGTATATCTTTCTTCATGTTTATATGATAAAACATGTATGGCTTATTGAGTTGGAAGTAGAAGAGGATAATTATTGAACATTTAGCTGCAATAAGCCCTTCTTCTGTGTGAATGATTCTTAAGTTACTAATTGCTAGTGACAGGGAAGTCCTATGACCATTGTTGCTTATAATAATACTTCTTTTGCACCACTCTACAATAAATTTAACGACCATACAGTTATCCAAAGTTCTTCTTAACGCTTCGATATCACACAAGTATTGACCTGGACCACAAGTTCATTTTATTGTACAATTTACTTGATAAACATGGCTAAATCTCTCCTGATCTCGTCATAAAAGAAAAAATACCAGATTTGTGCAACTTTGAGTATATATTACGACAGGTAATTTAAAGTTGTGCTTTATTGACACGTTTCACTAATAAGCAAATCAATTATTGACCTTGTTTGCTTGACACTGTAAAATGGAAGAAAAAGAATGATTCCATTGATGTTTGATATCTGAACCCGACAATTAGGGATGATCTATTTTGCGAGTAGAAGATTGCTTCAAATCGAGGCATTTACTGCTTTAAAAGTAAAAAATGTCCCAGTTTTGCTAAAAGAAAAGGGGAAGAAACAAGTAAGTATAGCAATATGTTGTCTAATCGAAAAGATAAAAGCGCTTGGCGAAACCTTATGTCAGAGTATAATTTTTAGGTAGCAAGGGTCAAAATTGACCAGAACATTTAATTTTCTGCTATCAAAAAAATTTTGATAAAACATTACGTCTGTAGAGGTAAAAAAGAAAAGGCTAAACTTGCTGATTCATTTTTCAATCTTATATAACGGCTTATAATTTACATATATAAGTGCTTGCATTTCAAGCAAAAACGGATGGATAAGCTTTCGAAGTTAAAAAATAAATTCTGCATTTTAAACTATTATAGATAGTAGTTGCACAAAATAAAGTAAATTTAATATAATGAGCAGAAAAGAAAATTAAGAAAAAAATCCTCGATGTAAATTACTGAAATAGTAGATTTTATATGAATAAGTTTAGTGTGTATGTTCTGATATCAGAAAAATGTAGAGAGGCATACATGATTTATTACTAAAGGACTACATGTAGTTGATAAGCTTGCAAGAACCTCCTTGATAAATATCAACAGTGGTGATCTTATGAGACTTGTCCAATTTCTCGTAGTTGTCCATAGCGTAAACGTAAAAGTCAACGTGTTTCCCATTAAAGCTCCAAGATTGATCATCAACCAGCAAACAGCCGTTATGTGCTTTGCTGGAACCAGGAACCTTCCAACCGACAAGAGCAGGGACAAAAATTTTAGTATTTTTCTTGATATCGTTGGAAGCGATAGTAACATAGGGACGAAGAGGAGTACCAAACGAAGTTAAACCGAAGGGATCAGAATCCTTGTCGACTAATTCGAAACACTTGTAGCCAGAGCAGCTGCAACCGCCAAGGTTGACAATCTTGGATCCAACAACACCAGTGCCTTCCATGACAAGAGCATCAGCATAATTTTCACCAACAGAGCCGATGGTTTTACCACTGCATGTTTTGACACTGACACTCTTGCCACCTGTGTAATCACTGGGTTGAGCGATCCAGTAATAGGTGAAAGCAGACTTGGATTGTAACTTCTTGCGAACTTCCTTCTTGGAAGAGGATTTCTTGGAAGTCTTCTTGGTAGTAGTCTTTTTAGCGGCCAAACTGGAAATTTTGGAAGAGCCGCCCTTGACGCAATAAGACTTGCCAGTGTCGAGGTTATCACAGTTGGAGTGAACTTGTGAGTTTAACTTGTAGAAAGTACTCAAGCTAATACCATTCGCCTTGGCCAACTTTGCGCATGTATCAGAATCAGTAACTAACAATATATAATATGGTCAGGACCTTGTTTTTTTGTGCATCATTTATTGTTAGTCACCTTTGTGAGTCTTAGAACATCCAGAGGCGCTATCAGATGAAGATGATGAAGAACTGGACTTCTTGACACAGTACTTTTTGCCATTGTTAAGATTAGGGCATCCGTTCTTGATTTGGGGGTTCCAATCGTAAATGTTTGATAAAGTAACACCGTATTTCTTGGCGAGTTTGACACAGCTATCACTACCAGAAACTGTATGATATTTGGCACAATCAGTAGCACGCTTTGTTAAAACATGAGATTCTTCATCAAATTCTTCAGATAATTCAAAATTGATATCATCGGTATCATCAAGATCGAAAGCTGAAAGATAGGATTCAGAGAGTTTTGTAGCACCATCATGAACAACAGCAATGTCGTTGGCAGCGTTCGCAGGTTGAACAAAACTTCCACTATTGAGTAAAATGAACCCAAGTGTGGCTAAAGAGAGAGATTTGAAATACATTTAAAATCTAATTGATTGGTTTGTCGTTTTCTGGAAGTTAGTTTATATAGAAAAAGACAATCTGAAGATTCGGAAAAGTACCGCAGAAAGGGAGAGGCAGAGGAAATCTGTTAAAGAAAGGAAGGGGGAGGAAGAGGGATGAAGTTTTTCAAACAATAATTGAAAAAAAAGAGAGAAAAAGAGCTCGCTTTATGATAGCTTGTAAAGGTTATATACATTTTACTCTGGAAGCAACATGTAGGACAAGTTACACTTCACCAAATAATGCAATCAATTATTTGTGTTGCCATGGCGACTTTTCCGCCAATTCTATGTGTGTGCCCAAAATTATACATCTTTGAATATCAATTGAAGGTAGTTATCTAACAAGAAAAAACTTTACAGAGAAGGCTCCTGCCACTGTTTTGCACATCTATACACATGTGTATCCTGTTTTGCGTTATCTTGATTTTGACATGTCAGAGCATAAACAAACAATGCAGTAGTATGAACCTACAACGGAAAGGTATACACTAATGATTGGTTGATTCATCATCATATTACTTTCTTTTGGGTTTCTTAAAAAGGAGATCATCCTCACTTTACCTTTCATAGTTTAATCTTCTTTTTTTATTTCTCATGTACCACATAGTATATTTGAGAAACATCCGAGAAACAAAATAATATATGGGTACAATTTATTCTAAATGAGGGGATTGATCAGTTTGTATCATCATGGTCATAAATTGTATTGCAACCAAACATTATTGAAACGAAAAAAAAACATGTTCAATGACTTGATCCAGCGCTGCCACGACAACAAGAACACCCACACTGACCACGTTACCCTAGTAACCGTTTCCTTGTATCGTAGCAACTGGATGGATATCCCTGGACCAGCTCTTACCAATACTTGCGAACCCTTGGCTCATTGACACAATGTAAAATGACGATGCGCGTTCTCAAACGCGATCTTATTTTTCTGGTTTTGAGTAAGCGATCGTTTTCATATTTTTATTTTTACAATCATTTCCTTTTTACGATTAAATAATATATAAAAATACATTCAAAATGAATAAAATAAACATTCCTGAAGAAAATTTGTGCTGCCACCATATACTGTTCATCAAAGATGTTGTAAACTCGACATTTGTAACAAGCGAAAATTGCTTCAAAACAGAATCCACTCGATTAAGATACAGAAAAGCCAGGTCAGTCATTCACCCTTTTCAGAAATGCATGGGCACGCATTCACATTCAATTTGACTCATAGGTTGAATGGAATCATTGTAGTTGCACAGAGACCTTTATTGTTAAATGAAGTAAATCATATTTGGTTAGGTGAGATTGTTACAGAAAGAAATTTGCTCATTCTTAATATCCAATACTTTAATTAAATATAGACGATGGCACTGGTGTCATTAAGGTCATACTATCTCTCCCCCTTGTCTCGAGGAAAGATTCGTTTTTGATTGAGAAAGGCGCCTCTATTACTGTATTTGGCGCTGTTCAATGTTTGGATGACAGTAACGAAATTGTTTTGCATTGCAATGGATTCAAAGTCGAAGAAGATGGAGGAGGCGTTAGTGAAATTCATCATTGGCTCAAAGCCATTGCAGAAAGACCAAATAATTTATCAGCAACACAAGCCAACATGTTTTACAGCATCTCGTCTTTTCCATCGCCAACTAGATTATTAAACGACAGCTTTATGGCTTCCCCATTGCGTGATTTCAATGCTGCAAATACTGGGTATTTATGGTCCCCCGATCACGCTTTTGCGACTTCAACGCCATTGAGGGCAGTAATGAAAGAGGAAATAGACTTTGATGACGATGAGTTTGATAGTTTCGGTGAGATTGACCTTGTTGCATTAGAAAACAATGCTCTTCAGCAGCAACAGCAACAAATGCAACAAATGCAACGACAACCAATAGTGAATAAACGTAAATTCTCATTGTCAATGGATGGTTGTGAATGATCCCCCCTATACGATAGCAATGAAACCCAATCAATATGCTGCAGTGACTTTATTGTCATCAAAAGTAGATATAATTTGACATCCATTGGAGAAAAAGAACCTCTGCTTCTTTCAAGTTTTATATTCTTTTCGCATACAAAATGCTAGAACTACAACATAATAAAGATAAAATATCGCCTGAAGATCTTCAGTATATTGAAAGAGTAGGTTGTTTTTTATTATTATTAATTTTCTTGAATGATGTTGGATTAAAGATTTTGAATAGAAATACCTTGACTGGATGGATAAGCAGGATGATACCAAAGCAATCGAATTGAACGTCATAGAGGATTGCAAAATCACAGATCTTTATGGATGCCTGCTAGGGATCTTTTCTAAATTAGGTGTATTCGATACATTAAATACATCTGAAAGTCGGTTTTTGGATTTTCTGGTTGATGTTCGAGGCAAATATCAAGAAACACATTATCACTCGTTTTATCATGCTACTGATGTGGTCATTGTTCTGTATTATATCGTAATGGGTTTGAAAGCAAAAAAGTACTTTACAAACGAAGAGGTTGCTACTTTGTTCATTGCTGCCATTTGCCATGATGCTG
>MU619273.1:199103-211627 GCA_025201805.1 Parasitella parasitica
AAAAAAAAAAAAAAAAAAAAAAAAAAAAAAAAAAAAAAAAAAACTGATTGCTAATGATCCATCTTCTAGTACGGCTACAATAACGATTACCATGTAAAGTTCAAGACTGAGCTTGCCCGTCATTACAACAACACCTCGGTCCTTGAATCCTTATCAGTAGATATTGCCCTTGAATTGACAGAAAAGCATAAAATCACCACTGCCACTGATATAGATATGATGAGAAGTTTGATCTTGGCAACAGACATGTCGTCTCATTATGAATTATTGAATAAGGCAGGCGAATTAGAAGATATCGTGTCAAAAGTAAATCACTGGGATGAGCAAGACAGCTGTAGTGAGTTTGACGAAAGTTCAGCTGCTTCTGAAACATTGTCAATCAGCAGCCAGCAACGATTTCCTTCTCCATCACCACTGGATCAGTCTCAAAGACTATCATTTGCTTGTATCTTGCTGCATGCAGCTGATATCAGCAATACTGTCCGTTCTTGGAATATCTCCAAGCAATGGTCAGACTTGATTATCAAGGAATTCTTTAGACAGGGAGATGCTGAAAAGCTGGCTGGCTTACAAGTTTCTCCAGGAATGGATCGCAATTCAGCTTCTCAGGCTACTGTCAGCTTGAAATTCGGTGATTATCTCGTGAAACCCTATTTCGAAGCAGTAAAAGGTTTATTACCCAAGGCCCAAGTATTTATTGATAATCTCGAAGAGAATAAAGCCAAATGGCTCGAATTAGAAGCAAGTTCCATGTCTACCTCAATCGGTATCTCTGAATCTGGCGCTACCACAACACCAATACGACAATTCAGTTCACCGGCAGGTACAGTGATAATCCAACCCACTGTAAACCACTCAAAAGCCAGCGCAATACCCATCCTACGAGCTGCAACCCACCCTAGTGTATTTCATGCTTCACCAACCTCATCTAGAAAAAATAGTTTAATATAAGAAAAATAGCTATGGCCACCAGAACTTCTCAATTGTATATTTTAGCGCATATCGCATATTGTTACAATTTTTTTTTTTGGCTTGCTGTATGAATCGTATTATTGTATAAATAAAATATCGCTTAAACAGGTTTTTAAGGAGTTGATTTATTATTTATTTGATGATATGTGAAATATTGTTGATCGGATGCCACGTTTTTCACATTGTCCTACATGACCCAAAAGTATAAAATTGAAACTTTTGTCATATAAACAAATATGGATCCAATCTTACCCTTTTCTTCTTTCTTTATTCACACACACTGAGCTATGTATATTTAAAACAAATGGATGCTTCACTAGAATCAATATTAGAATCCAAAGATAACCGCTATAATGACTTTACTATGTATATGCACCACACTTATTGTATAGAGAATTTGTATTTCTGGCAAGACGTGCAGAATTACAAACTAAGCCCGGCTTTAAAGAAGTATCAAACCATGATCAACAACTATATTGTAACAAACGCACCGTATGAAATCAATATACCCTGGGATATGCGACAAAATGTACTAGACAACCACTCCCCGCATTGCTTTGACGAAGCCGCTGAAGCCATATTAGAGCTCATACGGGTCAACTCATATTTGCCATGGTATCAAGACCACTGCAACACGCACTATGTTGCTCCTAGAAATTCTTTATCACCCTCCCTGTCATTTCCTGAGCGCTGGAATATCATAAAGCATAAACAATCCTCTTCATTTAGTATCAGTCGGCCAAGCTTTAGTTCTGTAAGATCATCCTCAGCGACTTCCATGTTTAACCTGGCTAGCGATAATAGGGCAAATTCAGCGTCTACAAACAAATTAGCTGGCATGTTCCAAAGAAAACGCCAGGCCCTTATGATTCGAATGAAAAGGACGTTTATAGAGCATGATTTTAATAATAAAAATAATAATGGCTTTTCTTGGCTTGCTAAGAAGTAGTGCAAAACTATCAACAGGTCTTCTTTCGTGTTTATAGTGCTGGAGTAACACCACACAAATGGAGCAATAAACAGGATTTCAGGTATAATTTATAGTGTTGTTGTCATGGAAATTCACAGTAAACTTCTTGGTTTCTGTCTGGTGATTGCACAATGTCTGTAAACAGCAAATCATCTTCCTTTTCTTGCTGATAGAATTTGTTTTCTGGCGCACACATGGCTAATGTCAGGTTTTCATCCAACTGCCGTGTCAGTAACTTCACTGCGAGGTAAAAGTTTCGGATGCTTTCTTTGTTGCCAATCGAAATCCGCACGATACGTTCTGTTGAGTTGGGTAGATTTTGCGACATGATTCTGATTTCCGTGTTTGTTTGTAATGCAATCACTCCAAAAACGTTTTCTCCATTTTGGCTTCTTCCGCCTTCTTTTAAATATTGAATCAGAAAATCTGGCAACACAAAGTCTACGCCATTTTGTGTCTGTACGAAGAGGAAGGAAGAAAAGGAGGGGAGGGGGGGGGGGGGAAGGGTATATTAATCAACCTTGTAAGGGTCCATTGTCATAATTTTCTACGTACTGGATCATTGTAGGATTCAACGAGCATTTCAAAGCAGTTCGTGCATGCCATCGCACAATCCTCGGCTCTTCCTTTTATTAAAAAAAGCCTCATAAACGGACGTAGAGATTCGTACTTTGTAAATTGCAGAAGAACATGATAAAAATTCGAGATGCTCTGGATTGTTTTGCCTTTTTGGCCGATGATTTTACCAGTGTGGATTCCCGGTAGAAGCAATCGTAAATTGATTCTATTTTCTTTATGTGATTTCTCGTAATTAATGTAGGATTCTATTAAATCGATTCCAGAGAGATGTGATGGAGAATTCATGGTAGAATGTTGTTGTTGTTGCTGGTGTTGGAGGGGGGGTGGGGGGAAAAAAGTAAGGTCAATCACAGCACTCACTTTTTATAAATCCCGTTGTGTGCAAATTAAAAATTCTTGATTCTCATCAAAGATAGAATGAACTCGTCTAAATTTTGAAGAGAAATAGCCCATCTTAACTAGTACTATACTTGAATATGATCTCACAAGGTGGAATTCTAGAGAATGATGCCAGTAATAAATGTTGAATCGATGTTTTGTGGTCTCCCTTCGGGCTGAAGGTAACTGGAACTACAAATCGACATGACTAACTCGATTGTAAAGAGCTGCAAGACAAAAAAAAAACTTCAAATTTTGGGGATCATTGAAAAACGTCAAGATTCAAGGGGAACATTGCCGAGTATCATAGAAGGAATTTTTTTCATCAAGACGGATCGTTCCCCAAATCACTCCAGATGGCTTTAGATTCAAAAATTTCGTGAATACCATTCAGAGTAGAAACATAAAATAAAAAAAACTTTTTACGGTATCATACAAGTGCTGAATACATCAAATGTTGAGATTTTGTAGTCAAAGGTCGCTGTACTCGATTATTTTCCCACACCACTACCACCATTTTCAAGTGATATCCGTCTTCTGTGTTACTTTACCACTTTATAACTGTGGTTATGCAGGTTGTTAGGGAGATCTATTGCAAAGCTACTTTTCTGATATGTTCATTAAACAGTGTCGCTAAGCTGACGTGAACAAGTAGGCATTTAATAACAAGTTTGGAAAAAAAAAACCAGACAGGGACTTATTGAGGAACGACATTGTGAAATAAATAAGAGACAGATTCGCCATTGTGAGTTCTGCAAGATGCAAAGGTGTCAACTGCATGCAATTAATGTATGTGGTATTATCTTACCTTCTAATGGCTTCGGCGATTGTAGGCGAAATATCAATGATGTCAATCTTGGGGCAGAGAGCCATCTTGTCTTCAGAAGGGATAGTGTTTGTAATAACAATCTTTTCAATCACTGACTCATTAATAACCTTGATGGCCTTGCCAGACAAGATGCCATGAGCAACAATGGCATACACCTTTTTAGCGCCATGTTCCATTAGAGTCTTTGCTGCTAGCCCCAATGTACCACATGTATCAGCCATATCATCTACCAAAATTGCAATTTGCCCGCGAACATCGCCAACCAGCACCATTCGAGATACCTCGTTTGCCTTTTTGCGTTCTTTATGAATTAACGCAAAATCCAGCTCAAGATTGTCCGCAATAGATGTAGCACGCTTGGCACCGCCTGCATCAGGTGAAACGATCACGGCATTTTGCCAACTGGGGATTTTCGTTTTAATGTAATGGATAGTGGAAGGCTCGCAATACAGATTATCCACAGGGATATTGAAGAAGCCTTGGATTTGTGATGCGTGCAAGTCCATGGTGATTACATGATCTGCACCGGCCACAGTCAACATGTTTGCAGTGAGTCGTGCAGTAATAGGAGCTCTGCTTTTATCCTTTTTATCTTGGCGTGCATAAAAGAAGCAAGGGATTACAGCGGTAATGCGGCGAGCAGATGCAGTTTTACAGGCATTGATCATGATGAGCAATTCCATAAGGCTATCGTTGATTTCGCCACAGCCTGACTGAATGATAAACACATCTTCATCACGGACAGACTCTCCAATGGTGACGGATGTCTCTTGATTGGAGAACTTGATGACGGTTGCTTTCGCCAGCTGAAGGCCCATACGCTTTGCTACCAATTGCGCAAGTGCCGGCGAAGCATTGCCAGCGAATATCTTGATGGCATTATCGGTTGACATGACGATTGAAGTTATACAATGTGTCAAAACAGATGAAAAGGATTTTCGTCTGTGACCGTACACACACAGGATATCGGAAACAAATGTGAAATCACAGGCTATTGAAGGGTCTCAGAAGAGAAAAAAATAAAAAAGGCGTTTATTATTATGTACAGGCAAGAGGAAAGAAGATTGCAAAATATGTATAGGCGCAAGTGATGCTTTAATCATCGAAAACAGCATTTACCGAAGGAGTAAATACGGTGGTATCATTGGCAGTGGTGCCTGAAGCAGTGGCATTGGAGGAAGCGACAGATACATGTCCTTGAGGAGTATAAAGGGTGGAGTCAGTCAACGGTGCAGCTTGGTGGTGTGCCTTTTCGAACTGCATGCGCACAGAAGAGCTGGCAAAAGTACGGGCCATAGATTTGGAGAGAGCAGGACGAGCAATGCGAGAGACAACGGCAGAGTTCATTTTGGCGTAAAAAGAGATAATGAAGAAAGAAGACATCTGAGGCTGCTGAGGGTCCTATTTATATATGGAAGAACGACAAACAGCATTTTATCTTGCAAAGCAGGATTACTTGATTCGAACCAAACAAATATTATTCATGTGACCCTGTAACTTTTGGCAGAGACTTATACAATGCCTTGGATCGACTCATATTCCAATCAATCGAACAACTAGTGCGCAAAATCCAATTTCATTGGCAACAGTTTTTTGTTGGGGAACTCTTCTTCTTTGAGGGAATCACTGCCTTAAAAGGGTTTCTCTCCTTTTAGAAATACTTAAAGATATGTGTGGTATAGCGGACGTTACTGCCGATCCCCTTGGTTCGAAGATACCCTCTGTATGTTTGTTTGCTTGGCAAGTTCACACAGCAGAGCAGCGTTTCAAATGTAGGGGGTTTCTTTTATTTCTAATCGTTTTATCCGCACATTTCATCATGTATACACAATAGCCATTCGATCCAATCACAGTCATTGTACCAGAGGCTGTTTGATGTGAAATTCCAAATAATAATGATGAATCATTAGAAATGAAATGTCTCGTTGGAGGAAGAAGGAGTGTCCGTAAACACCCATCTTTTCATATGCTGTCAAACTCTACTGATTTACATCATAAAACACTCCCAACTACCGCACTAAACCAGAGAGAAGGACTCGGTCGAAATTTAGCGCGTGGTTTCATCATTAGTTTCATTTCATCCGCCAAATCCGCTTGAAATCACAAATTTCTATTTTATTTACTAAAAATCAGGAAACTTTTCTCTATAAGGATCCTCAGCAGGAAGGCCGTATTGCTCGTTACTTTCGGGATATCTGTCGAAATGACTAGCATCACCATCGCCACGGATTTGTGGGATATAAGGCGCTCTAATCTGTTTGTTAGCGACGCGATCAAAGTCTACGCCTTGGAACCAAGGGTGATTCTTGATATCGTCAGCACCATTCTTCAGATTACCATATCGACGAGACAAATCAGATGTTAGCAAGTGCTTCAACAAATCCTTTGCATTTGGATCGAAATAAGACGGCCAGCGAATCTTGCCCTGCAAGATCTTTTCATAGAGCTTCAAGTGGTCATCATCATAAAATGGTGGATAACCTGCCAGCATTTCAAATATCAGAATACCCAAACTCCACCAATCGACTGCTTTGCCGTAACCTTTGGACTGAATCACCTCTGGGGCTGTGTGTGGTTTTGTTAGTTGGAATGAGTAAAATGAGGCATACAACCTCCAAGCTTACCAAGATAATCAGGTGTACCACAAAGCGTCCATGTAATGTCGGGTACATGTTTGGCAAATCCAAAATCAGTAATTTTGATATGGCCGTTGGCATCCAACAACAAGTTTTCAGGCTTCAGATCGCGGTAAACGACATCCTTTTTGTGAAGATACTCAATTGCCAGTGTCACCTCAGAAGCGTAGAATTTCGCAACATGGTCAGGAAAACGCTACAACAAAGTCAGCCAACTGACAAGATGTGAAAGAGAGAGAGAGAGCACACTTCCTTACCTTGCTTTTTCTTAGCACACTAAATAATTCACCTCCGGGAACGTAATCCATTGTCATGTAGAGGTTGACGTCGTCTTGAAAAGTGCCCCACAGGTTGACCAGGAATGGATTGGCTACGGATTCCAATATGTGTTTTTCATTATTGGTGTGCTCCACCTGCTTCAATCGAACCACTTCGGTCTTTTTCAAGACTTTGATAGCGTAATACCTGCCGTTGTGTCTTGATTGAGCTAAATGAACTCGACCAAACGAACCAGTGCCCAGCGTGCGCAACAAATGAAAGTCGTCCAGTTTGAGTCTGGGTCTATTTTTGCGTTGATCCATAATAGCAGCGTCGTAGTGTTGATATTTGGATTTTAATGCAGCGCGACCTTGCAAAAATAGATTCAGCCGTGTGCGCTCAAAAATCCTAAATCATATGAAAATATTTACCTCCTTGCGGTTGCTCTGGTTGCTGGTGATTAGCTTGCTCTATTGCCAATTTGGTTAGACACATGTCTGGGGTATCCTCCAGACCAACCCAACTTTACCAGGCGTATCAATATCCATGTTTTGATGCGATTCTTGCGATTGTCTCGGTGTTACATAGCCAGTTGCATAGTGGGTACTACTATTGCCAGCTTCTTCTTGGACATTTGGTAATTGAGACTGTGGTTGTTCTTGGGTCGAGTTTGTTGCATGGGAGGACGAAGTCGAGGAGTGTGGCGTATGGATACCAAAAAATGACCTATTACTGTCGTTTTTTGATAGTTCTGGCTGTTGCTGCATTTGCGGTTCTCTTGTTTGATTGTGATTTGCGTGCTTGGCTCTGTCAATGATTTTATTGAAAAAAGACATGTTTCCTGTGTGTATTTAAATATGTAACAAAAAAAAGTGAATTAGAGAAAAGAAGGTTTGTGTTTTAGGAAAAAAGAAAAATCCTTCATAACAGACGCACGCACACACACGTTTGGTTACATCAAATGATAATGCATCTTGGAAAAAAAAAAAAAAAAGAAGGACTGCTTACAACCCACATTATGTAACGTTTGTTTCGGTGAATATCTTCAAAAAACGTCCTTGATGGTATAGCATTTGCATGTAATGATTTGCAACATAATTCCACGAATTCACTCGTGCTGTGTACGCTACTTTTGAAAATGTAATTTGCCACATCTTGTTTGCGAATGACTCCAGAACGAAGGTGATAATGCAGCTCATTTGACTCGGTTGCCATTCGACTGCAATCGCTGGCATGAAACCCAAAATAGCCCTGGTCTTAATTTTTTCAGTCTAGCAAAATAAACTTTGTAGTCTTTAAACACACTATTAATTGCAATCGATGCACGTTCATTACCTTTAATGCGATTTATTTACGAATATTAAGCTTGTTCTATCAGCTCATAAACCGATCTGTTTCGTTTTATAGCATAGACATTGGTATTCTATTTAGATTTAGAGATTTGTGATTTTGGCAAATGTACTTTTTAACATCATTCATTCATTGATTAGGATTCGAAGCTGATTTTCAAATTGCTGAGTCAATTATATGTAATTTACGACCTGCTGGAGGGATTTGTTGAAATCAGTATGATGATTAAGAGCAGGGAGAGACAGCCCTTTTAGAATAAATCAACATCTCAGTGTTTCTGTGAAAGTTTAAGGAGTAATGAGAAGCTCAGGGATGTAAATCAAGCATAACTGCTCATTTTATACACTCAGCAGTGAGTGGAACAAAACTAGTAAAAAGTGAAGAAGCTTTGTTGTGAAACCTGTTGGCAATGTGGCCTCTCTTGCTGCTGTAAAGAAGCCAATGCATGACCACACCAGATACTAATTCTTTTCGTTGTATATTCAAATTAGAGGCTACTTGATTAATATTTTATTATCATAAAAATTAGCATAACTTTTAAAACAACTTTTAAAATTAGACTAGTTGCAGTTAATGATTTATTGCAAGCGAATGCTTATACATTTCAAGTATAGACATAAAAACCTTCCTGTTTTCGCACAAAATTGCATAATAAAGCTGATTCTGTCAATAGCAGACGTTGCATTATAACCCTAACTTATGTCTGTACATTAGCAGGTGAGAACAGCAACATTTAGAACTGGATTGACCTCCGTATATTTCAAGTAGATTTGTAATTTTGACAACATGGAAATTTGATATGCATTGTTGTTTATCGCTTTGTATTACGCCTAACCGATTGGTTGCGGTCGTAGCGGCCCGGGCTCCAATGAAGGGCCTAACGCTGCACAAACTACATCCATAACCAGACATTCATGCTTGTTCAAATCGTCAAGTATTCATGATATAGTTCTGTAAAAAAGAATATAAAATCAAATAGAGCAGTCAAAGCTGAATTCTAGAAATATAAGCACAAAACTTTGACTGAAAAAAATCATTCGATAACGTATTCATGTCTGTCATTGATACCGATGGTGACACGCTGCACCTGTATCCCGTCTTGACACAGGCAGCATTGAAACGCCGGATTCGTATAAAAGGATTGAGCAAAAAGCATAACTAATAAATGCTCATATTCTCTATCCTGCTCCTATATTATTTATACCAAAAGATCTATTAATGGCAATAATCTCTACTCTTCTGTCAGGATTTTCCATCGCTGACTTTATTTATAAGGCTTTCATGGCCCTTGTCTTCTATTGGGGTTTTCATCTTATATCCCAGATGGTAAGTCGCAGAGATGTTTGCGCGCACAGACCTGATTGCCTAATATGCTGCAATAGCTCATCCCCAAGGACCCCAATGTTGTTCCTACTGTATTTTCTTGGGTCCCAATCATGGGCAATGCGGTTGAATTTGGAAAGTGAGTGATATATAGATATATATATATGCTGTAATTCAATTAGTTTAACAAACTATCACATTAGGGATCCCATCAAATTTCTGCAAAGCTGCCAAAAAAAGTATGGCGATGTCTTTACCTTCCAGCTTTTGAACAAAAAGGTCACTGCTTGCTTGGGCCCTGATGGCAACCAGTTTGTATTCAATGCCAACCAAAATGTTGCTTCTGCTGCTGCTGCTTATAACCATATGACCAAGTATGTCTTTGGCGACGATATTGTATTTGACGCTCCTCACAGCGTCTTTATGGAGCAAAAGAGATTCATCAAGGGCGGTTTGAATGTCGAGACTTTCCGTAAGGATGTTCCGCTTATCATTGAAGAGTGCCACATGTTTTTTGACAAGTTTGAAAAGTCTGGTATTGTGGACTCCTACAAGATGTTTGGCTCGCTCATCATCAATACGGCCTCTCGTGCTCTTCTTGGTCTGGAAATTCGTAATGCGCTCGATGATGGCATTGCCCAACTCTACTACGACCTGGACCAAGGTTTCCGTCCTATTAATTTTATGTTTCCCAACCTGCCCCTCCCTGCTTATCGTAAACGCGATGAAGCTCGAGGAAAATTGGCTCATCTCTATGAAAAGATTATTGAAAACAGACACGCTGATACATCTGGAATTGTCCATAATGATCTTCTCCAGGCACTCATGGATGCTCGATACAAAGACGGCTCTGCTCTTCCTAATCATCAAATTTGTGGCATCTTGACCGCTGCTCTTTTTGGGGGCCAACATACTTCGTCGACTACTTCTGCTTGGACTATTTTGGAACTTGCCTACCGTCCCGATGTTATTAAGGCTGCTCGTCAAGAGATGATTGAAAAGCTCGGTTCTCTTCAAGTCGAATTTACCTACGATAATTTGGAAGAATTAACATTCTTGGAAGATATTGTTAGAGAAACTCTGCGACTTCATCCTCCTATTTTCAACATGATGCGTCGTGTTGTTGCTGATAAAATGATTTATGAAAAGTCAGGTCTTGAGATCCCTAAGGGCAATTTCCTTTGCGCTGCTCCCGGTGTCACTCAAATCGATCCTGCTTACTTTCATAATCCCATGAAATGGGAGCCCAAACGTTGGTCTGAGAAAACTGACCCTATCCATCAGCTTGAAATAGGCGACGATGCCAACATTGACTACGGTTTCGGCGCTGTTGGCATCTCCTCCCGCAGTCCTTTCCTTCCTTTCGGTGCTGGCCGTCATCGCTGTATTGGCGAAAAGTTTGGTTATTTGCAACTGAAGGCCATTATTGGTACATTTATCAAGAGATTTGATTTCGAAGGCCTGACTGAAAATGTTCCAAAGCCTGACTATACCTCTATGGTTGTTGTTCCCAAAGACAGTAGAATCCGCTTTACTCGCAGAGACTAAACAACCTTGGCATTCTATAATTTCATTTCAACGCATTCATTTTTCTTTCAAAACAATTTGCTCATTTTTCATTTGATATGCATAGAAACACAATAAAGATTCTTTTATTTATTTTTCAACTGTATGATTTTGTTGTTTCTGTGAGTGTTGAAGTGTTATTAAAGATGTACAGGTGCGCGAAATACAACCCAGTCCCGATCAAGATCAGAATCATACTGAACCGAACAAACCCATAAACTAGACGATAAATCCACTTGAAAATGCCCATAATCATACAATAGAAGATGTACAAGATAACTAGCGACAAGAATATGCCCGTGATATTGGATTCGATGATCATTTGTGAGATCATACCATACAGCTGTCGAACAAAAGCAGGCGAGCTTGACAAAATATACGAAACAGCTGTTCTTGCTGTCGCCATAACTTGCTCCGGGGCAGGCAGAGGAATATTCGATTTTTGAAGATTCACATAGCAAAATGTGTAGGCCTCTGAGATGAGTTGAAATGCTTGCAATGTTACGTTGAAAGAGTTGTTGAAATTATCCATTCCTGGTGTCTGGAGAACAAAAAAAAAAAAAAAAAAAAAAAAAAAAGGAAGATTAAGGCCTGGCTTTTTTTTTTCTTTTCACGCTTTTGCCTGGCTTTTTTTTCTTTTCACGCTTTTGCCTGGCTTTTTTCTTTTCAGGATTGAAGCATGTTTGTAATTTCAAGAGAACAAGCAATTTGCCTATTTTATGCGGTACCGTATAATAAAGAAAATGCAGAGAAGTACACCAAGACGATTGACGAAATGGAGGATATTACGATTTGTTACTCAGAAAATCCTAAACAACCATTTCTTTGTTCATTAAAATCAATGATTGCCAATCCATCAGAATACAATGCAATTTTGAAGAATAACAGTCAAGAAAAAGAAGAGAGCTAATAGTAATTTTAAATCGATGATAATAATACTTTATACAAAATAAAAACTAGTTTTTAGACCTATGATACAAATTTTCCCGACTATCGAATTTGAATAAGGCTTTTGGCTCTATTAATTCTTCCTGGCAATTGATAACGTGAACTTGATTATCGTGAATAATGGTATCAATAATTATTTTTTGAATATTACTATTTTCACTAAAACCAAAAGTTAATTAATTGCTTTGTTTATAGTATGTTACATACCGCAGAAACGCCTCTAAATCAGTAAAGTTGGTGGTGAGGCCCGCTGAATCTATTATAACCAAAGCTACTTTGTTTATTTTTTGAATATCTTGAAGTAGATCTGCAAAAAAGTCAGTATTATAGTAAATGAAAATTGTATGCTATTTAAGATATTAAATACCTTGTGCATTGCCATTGATACCTGATAGCTGATCAATAATCGCATTTTTTTTTTATATCTCTTTTTTTAAATGGTGTACCAGCATTACAGCTAACAGTGACATAAACCTTCTGCGCTAAGGACCTCTCTTTCAATCCAAGAACCATAGATTGAAGGCATTTGGTCACTTTCTCGTTATCCGCAGTCGTTTTTGACTTTCTACAATAGCCAATAATAAAATATCCTTGTATTTTAAGATCCATTATATATTGTTGGTATTGTATTGGTAGATTAACTATGTCTTCTATAAGTGCATCTACAACGCGATAATTGATAAGAAAAATAGAATTAATAATTTGTGCGTTAAAC
>MU619273.1:212017-229328 GCA_025201805.1 Parasitella parasitica
TCGTTTGGAGACATAGAGATCTTTTCAATTTCTTCGGAAGAAGGTTGAGGTTTTCTTTGTATGCTTGTCATCATTCCTAAATGGAGTATATTATCCAAATTTGGCTCTTTCCTTGGCATCTTATTAAGTTTGACATCCCATTTCATCAATTTCCTTCTATCGGAAACAAGTGTTGGTTCCGCTATGATGCTAGTTGAATTTACTTCCAATTCAGATTTTGTGCGTTTTGTTGATATTTCATTATTTTTGTGTTCATCGCATGAATTTAAATTGTAGGGTGGCAACTTGTTTTTAAGCGTGGGATATCCCGATTTTGAGTTATCTGGCTCCAAGTTAGGGGTTATTTTATTTGTTATGTCTGCCGAAAGAGAATAATCGTTTTTCTTTCTCTTTGCAAAATTTAATTCGGTCGTCTTCCCCCCCTCAAAAGCATTATTTAACAAATTGCGCTCATGTGGAAACGATGGAACGGAAGAGAGAATCGAGGATTCGGATGAAATGAGATTAGACACATGAAGAGGAAAGGTATGAAGAACTGAGGCTGAAGTATTACTGTGAAAATAATTGAATGAGGTAGTTGGACTACGAGTTGGTCTTGAAGAGGAAGAATTAGAAGTCGTGTCACGAAGAAGACGTCGATTAGAAGTCTCGGCATTATTAGCAAAAGCCTTTGTAAATATTCGCAGAAACGAGTTCAAAGTGGAATTATCGAAAATAGGACAACAAGAAGCAAAAAGAGAACGCGACGAATAGTTATCAAGAATAGTGTTATTAATAGAATTATTATCAATAAAATTACTGTTCGAATCAATATCTACGAAGATGTTATTCCAGCTATCAAATTCAGGATCTTCTGGAGGAGGACCACGGGCAACACTAACGAGAAAATCGAATGTTACATCTATGACAGAGTCATCATCATCGTCTTCGTAAACGGAAGCAGGAGGAATGATTGGGTTAATGACTGTTGGAGCGTTGAAATTTACAACAGTTTCGGTCGGATGTTCCAAGCCATAGAAACTCAAGGCATCTTCATTGTTCATTGCATTGAGATCTGCAGCCGATTCCTCAACTATTGGTTGTAGCCATCCACCTGTTGGCTCGTTGTTGTAGGTAGAGTGATTCCAAGCATAGAAAATGTTATTGAACAATTGCGTCTCGTCTGCTTGGGGAAAAACCATTGAATTGTAGTCTTCTAACCACCATTGATCCAGATCAGAGGAAAGAAGGAACTCCTGGTATGGTGGCAAGGGCGAGTTGCTGGTAGGCGCGACTTCGGTGATGATAGGTGTAGTAGGTTCTAGATGCGTTTCCTCAATTGAAACAGTGGTGATGTCAGAGTAGGATGAAATTTGGGAGAAATTGAGAGAGTTTCGTACTAGGCTGTTTGATTCAAACCCGCTGGGGTAGTAACGTTTCAGCAAGGCTGCGACGTCTTGCGGACATCTGCGAGACAACGTACGGTAGATCGATTCAGTAACATGGAAGTACTTTTGATGACTTGTTACGAAAGTGCAGTGTCTATTAAGGAATGGGATCTGTCTACTGTCACCGAAAAGAATGATTTTTCCGTTCGGGTTCAATCGAGCGATCGCGGCATAGAGAGCACCAGCGTGAACCATGAGAGCCTCGTCAACAAGGACGTTGTTACAACCATCTGTGAACACAGCGCGACGGTGCATAAGATATGAATCGATAGTGCGGATGTTTGATGCTAATTGTTGCTGCAAGGCTGCGTTGTCATCATCTTTAGATGAGAGTAACTGGAAAATCTCTCTGCGCGTTTCCTCTGCCGTGCTGGACGTCTCGCAAAGTACGATATCTCCGGGCTTGTAAGTGTGCACGATCTCGTACGTTTTCCCGGCGCCGGGTACACCTTCGATAAGAGTTGCGGAGAAAGGGCGGTAGAAAAACTTCGGATGTAAGTGTGACACGGCTGACGAAATACTGCGAGCGTTGAATACTTCGAAAGAACCGCAGACAAAGACGATGTCAGAACGGGGCTGGTTCTTTGGTTCGACGAACACCAGACCTTCTGGTCCCTTCTTGTCGCGCAAGGAGACACCGCGAGGCACCCCGAGCTTGACAAATCGCCCCTGCATGTCCATAGCTATAGAGTAAGTCGCAGAAGTTTTGATGTAGGATGAAGAGACGTAAGCTAACATAGAGTCGGCCACTGTTCCATCCGGGAGAAGTCCGTCGGAATTAGGTCTAGAAACTCGAAGGAAGTTCGGGTTATCTTTGCCGTTTTGGTACAGGACTAGTTTGTCCATAGGCTTCGGTTTGCCGTTGACAGTGCAATAATCAAAAACTTGTTTAGCTTGGTTCTCGACACATTGCGCTTCGTAGGCCTTGTACTTAGCGTACTCTACCGTAGCGGCAATCGCAGCGGCAGGCAGTTTAGCACGGAAGGCAGGGTTGAGCTGTTGGCAACGCACTTCCAACTCGCATGGTAAATCGCTCGGGATGGTATCAGCGAGTTTGAAACGGTGAACCGGTGTTCCGTCGGGTTCCGTTGGAGTACGGTTGTCAAAGGTACGCCAGTCAGCAGACTGGTTGATGAGTTGGTCTTCGGCGACCACGTCCGACGACTTCCGAACGTTGGTGGATTCGGTAGCGTCGGGAAGGGACTCGTCGTCATCATCAGTAGAGGAAGTACTCTGTCCCTGATTATCTAATAAGGCCGTAGATCCGTAAAATTGATCTTGATGTTGGGCTGGAATCCTCATGTTTTCTTTTAACACTTGCAGTTGTGAAATTCAACTTTTGTGTTCTACACCAATTTGTGAATTTTGAAAAGTTATCTTCTTTAAACAACGAAGTGTATTCCCAGACCTGTGATAATATTGTATTCATTGATAAAGCTTTACATTCATACAAAACAGACTCTGGATCTTCTGAAAGATAAGCTATATCCAGGAATTGTTTTAATTGTGGAGTAGTTTCTATAAAATGAAAAAAGTCAACCAGTGGAAGATAAAAGCATTAACTGTAACAAGTACCAATTTCTATTTTGCGATTTCCGACTTCTTGATTGCTTTGGCCAATTTCTTCATCAGTTTTTTCTTGTCGGCTTCCAGATGGGTATAAATGAATATCAAATGAGTTGGCATAAATTATTCTTGTACAAAGAAGTCTTGGTTTTTTCTGGTTTTTTGTATAGCAGACGTCGACATCCTCCATTTCATCAATCTTCTTTGTGTACTTTTCTGCATTTTCTTTATTATATGGTATAGCATAAAATAGGCAAATTGCTTGTTCTCTTGAAATTACAAACATGTTTAAAGCGTGAAAAGAAAAAAAAAGCCAGGCAAATTTACGCGCGTCAAGAAAAAAGCTTGTTTGTGTCAATGAATCAAAAAGGTCTGTGTGACAACCTGCACTCGAGAAAACGTATGAATTCTTGTGATTTCACTTAATTTCATGTACTCGATGACTAGAGATTAAAGAATATCTATTACTGGAAGCCAAAAAAAAAAAAAAAGGGTTGCTTCTAACGAATCTAATAATTGCTAATATCTTATCAATGGTAACTTTCGCTGCAGACAAGTAAGCAAAGTAAATCTATTCATGTTGATTTGGTACCATTTATTGACATCGAAATAATATTTTATATAATGATTTATCATCATTCAAACCTAATCAAACTTCAAATGGTCCCCTGGACCCTTTTATATACATACGTCGCTACTTTCTAAATTATAGACACTGGGCTAGGCTTGACCATAATTAGCGGTTTTTTTCTTTTTTTTTTTTTTTTTTTTTTTTTTTAAACTTTTTTTTTTTTTTTTTCATTTTTTTGCAGAATAGACTCCTAGTCAAAAATGTCTTTTCTTCAGTCGCGAGATTTTTTCTTAATAAGGTTTATGAAGTTGGCACCATTAAATACAAAATTCCTGTAGTAAGCAAAACATATTGGATGCATAGGGTATGCTATATTAATAAAATCTGGAGATAACGTTATGAAAAAAATACAAACAGAGTTACAGCATAGTCCAATACTCTTGAGAAAACGAGAGCAAATTTTTTCCATTAGCTTATGGTTTCAAAAGAATAGTTAGCCAATCGCGCTGGTATATCAAAACTTATAGCAATTTAATAATGAAATCATTTCCGTTTATAATTGATTTGGCGTACTGTGTAGAGTGTAGTATCGCTTCTTTTCACAGTAGTACCAGCGCCATGTACTTTCAATATGATACCTTTTCTGGGCCCCTGAAAATGTCGAGTTCTTGGAAACAGATCTGCCGTACAATATAATTAAAGGCTCCTGCATTTTCCTATAATGCTGTCTCTCGTTTTGACACTGATAGAGCAGATTCCTTACTCCTATTTTGTGGCGATAACCTGGTTTAGCTTAATCAGAGGGTTATTGTTGCTTGGATTCAGGGGTCAATATGTGTAGATCATGTATTAATTATGAGTGGGCATTGACCAGATAACTTTTAGGCACGTATTTTTCATGTATAGAACAACTTGTTTAGAATTTACAAAAGCCCAATCACCAGGGAAATTGAATATAGCTATTGCTATAAAATCTAAAGAGGGTGACACGGTTGAAGGAATGTCAAATTAGAAAACAACCATTATAAAACGAAAGAATATATGACAGACAGAGCTTGTATCAGAGAAAAGCCTCCTGCTTTGAATAAATCACAAAAACCTGCTTCAATACCGTTGTCTTCCTACGCCCATCTCTGTAAAACTAACATTGCATTTATAGAAGTTAAAACCAAAAGATGTACAAGTGAAACGTGCTTTCCTTCGTAACCACTCGGAGCAAAAACCAAAGCTAACGCCTAAAAATGTACAGTTTGCTTATTCTCACTCCTGTGTTTATCGATATTTATTTAATAAATGCATAAAGCATCAAAAAACCTGTTTGCATTCGTTCATGTTAACAAGATGATACTGTACAGAGCAAAGATGCAAAACTCACAACATGATATGTGTCCATAATTGTTGCAGATGTAGGAAATAGATGAATGATAAAATGCAAGGTGCATAGTCAATTATCTATACGATACAGTACATGAGATAGCTGATCTAGACTGGAATCAAGTATGCATTTTGATCACTACTCAAAAATACTTTAAAAATGCCATTGGAGTATTCAGATATGATGTATCAATAGCATCCGATTATGAATCGAATGATTTATACAAAAAGTACTATATGGATTATAGTGAAGCAGCTATTCCGCAGAATCAACAGTATTGGAAAATAGATGGAAGGAAATGATGCGTAGTAAGGCTTCCTCAATCTAATCATCAGATGAGTAAACCACAACAAACGCTCTCCTAGTCAGACTTTCCGAATTCATATTTTTGCACAAGAATCATTAGTTAAGCATGAATCAGATAGAGATTGTAACTTTTAAAAAAGAAATAGCAAGTAGCTTTTGTGCCCATGGCAAAGAATCTGACGAGCATTTGTCGTTTAGCATGGTAGAGCAATTACCTTCACAGCCACTTCCTCAGCTGTAAAAGATGAGCGTTGGAGGTATCACAAATCAATAAAATGTGTTTGTATGTACGACTTGAACCAATCTGTAAAATAAAATATGGGATTTGTGTTGCCAAAAATCAAGATTTCGGCTTGATAGATAAAGTAAACAACTTTTTTTTTTTTATTGTTTGTTCGTTTGCAAATATAAATGCATTCAAACGTTTTTTTTTTAATTGACAAAAGCGACACTTCAGGAGAAGAAGCCATTTTTATTAAATATAGACGAAAAAACTGGTTTTTTTTCTTTATACACATGCTAATAACTGTGCAACGGTTTTGCGCTGATTTGTGAGATCTGGGTTGATCTGATACTACTTTCGCCGCCACTGTCTTCGTCTTCGACGTGAAGCTTGCTGTCTCTATCCAATTGAATGGACGCAAAGTCATATTTATCTTGCTTGAGGTGCTTGTCAGAGGGCTCAATCGCGTCAAAAGTAAGTTCGGCCGACATATGGTCAGTCGTGTAGATGGTCTTGGTTTTGCCATTAACATCTTTCACGACGCTTTTCTTGTTTGTTGTGACCTTAAAAACATGGAGAAAAAAAGGTTAGAAACTTGGCTTTTCGTATCATCATGTCGATGGTTACCCAATGTACCGTAACAGCGTTAATCTTATATAAGATGCACAGATGAAAGGTTAGCTAACTTAAAATGGCAGAAAACAAAAAATAAAATAAAAAACGTACAGTAACATCCACCGTACACATGGTGAGACAGACTAATCCTCTTTCATGCCCCTTGGTAATAACTACGACCAATACGTTGGCAAACGAGATGAGCAGCGATACAACGGAAGCCACCAATGTACGGCGAGCTAGCTTATACAGTCTTGATCGCTTCCAATTTGCTCTGGAAGTGAGCCCAATGTTCATCAAAGGCGCCATGAAGAGCCATGTGAGATACAAGTTGAAAATCTATATTATAACACAGCCGGAAAGATTAATACAAGTAACACCATGAACATGTCCATTGGACGGTGTTCTACATACGAAATCATAAACCTATTTCTGGGATTAGTAAGGAGTTACATGTACATAATACAGTGAGAAATAACTTACAAGTAAAGGAATACTGGCAATCAGCTGCAAGCCAATGGTGCATTTGCCATCAGCCTCCAAGTAGATGTTTCTGTAAGTCAACTATATTGCATGTTTGACGGCATTGTTAATTCATTGGATTCATGCGATGCGCAGTGTATATACATGTACCATTAGTGCAAAGATGATGATGTACGGACACAGCATGGCAAGATGGATTCTATATGACCATGTCTTGAGACGGGATGTCTTGACAGCGGTGACCAAGTAGACACGCTCAATCAGCCAGGCATAGACTACAATTTTACTACCAGCGTAAAAGATGTCGCAAGAGAGCATGCCCAAAGTACAGGAAGTCATGTTGTCTGTGGACTAAATGTGAGTTTATTTCGTCAAAATAAAATATATACATTTCAAATTTCTTACTGTTATTAGTGGATACAACAACCGAGGAGGTGAATGCGAATGCCCATGATGACAGATACAGTATGATGACCATGAGCCGACCGTAATTGATGGTTTTAAATGTTTCTCCATATGTCTTTGATCCAATAGCAGTAGCCAGGACGGTGATGCATACAAGCGAAATTAGTTCGGAAATGATTTCGAGCACATCCGGGCCAACGATGCCCAAATCAATGAAGACTGCATCTGAAGATTCAACCATATAGCTTGATGAAGTTTTGGAAAGAAAGCGAGGTAGAGGGAAGGGGGAGCAGAGAGAAGAGAGGTGAAAAGATAAAGATCATTGGAAAAACATGCAATTCCACGCTTTCTTAAATACTTGCAAAAAAAAAAAAAAAAAAAAAAAAAAAAAAAAAAAAAAAAAAACTTGTCAAAAGCAAATACTCTCCTTTGAACAACAATCAACAATTACTGTACAACGGTGCCTTTCCAAAATGCGAAAGCTGTGTAGTGAATAATTAAGGAGAAACACAACAATGAGAAGACAGAGAGAGCTAAGTTTATTTTACTTTTTTTTTGATGCTGGTTTCTTTTCCTCCATTTCCATCTTCAGCAGATCTTCTTGGGCCTTTTTGGCATCCTTTTCACGCTTTTCCAATGCCCTCTGTTCGTTCTCTTTAGCTTCCTTTGCATCCGCCTCTTCTTGCTTCTTTTTGCGCAAATTTTCCTGATCCAGCATGGACTTCATGTCTAGTTGCATCTGCTTTTGTTTTTCGTGTTCCAGCATTTGCGCTGCCGTGCTAAAGATGGTTTGTCCCCATCCTTCTTTGAATGTGTTGGCTTCCGTAGCAATGTCTTGCAATTCTGCTGTGATTTCCTGCTCGGCGGCAGTGAATTCGCGCCAGAGGTCGTCGCCTATACTACCTGTCTTCATCAATTGTTGCAAGGCTGGCTTTTCTTGCTGCACTTGCACTAAGCGACGGACAGCTTCCATAGCACGGCGCAAGAGAGAGGCACGCAAATGGTGCTCAGGAACAGCTGGCTCGCAATTTAAAAGAGCAATGTATTCCTCTTTTTGAGTGTTGATAGGAAACCACGCTTCGATGGACTGAAGCACTGTTTTGAGATGAATTTAATATACACGCTTTGTGTCTGTCTGCTGCCCATAATCTTACTTGTGGCTCTTCGATACACATATGAGAACGCACTCATGGCGGCAATGCATCCTCCAAGATAAACAGTGGGTAACAGCAAAGAGCTCATTGTACTAGCCGTGCTTTTTTTTCTTTTTTTTGTTAAATGGGAAATACAAAAAAGAAAGAAAGGGGGGAGGGGCAATTACAAATTTTATTAAATAACTCATCACCCACAGCAAACAGGTTGATGTATTGATTCATGATTGGCCTAAATAGGGCTATTGCAACCATGGTGACTTGTCAAATCACTCACCAAGGAGCCATTCAACCATGGCCACTTCCTCTTGATCTTCCCATTCACAATCTTGCAAGAACCACTCTTCATCGCCATCTACCTCGCCATGCTCATCATCATCGTCATCATCATTATTACCATAGCTCTTGGGCTCCTTGATTACGTCAGTTTGGACGCCTTGATCAATGCCGACGGGTCGATGCGGTTGCGCAATGGTCGGTTTCTTTGGCGATAAAATAGTAGAAGTACGCTCAATTGCGGAAGGATCTTGCTGTAGGTACAAGAATCTTTCTCTTCGAGGCATGTGAGATACTCTTTGATGGTCGTCCAGCGTAGACGCTCTCTCAAATTTGAGCACCTTGTCTAAAACCGCATTGTTGTTGTTGTTGTTTGACGATGATCCGTCTTGATGCTGTTCGTTTGCTTGATGTTGCTGCTGCTGTTTCTGCTGCTGCTGCTGTTGACGCAATTGCCTCAGCACAGATCGGCGTTGAGCAGCAGGTGGGATAGCGCTGTTGTCACTCTCTTCGGATTTCAATATGTCGTCCCATTGCTTGATGGATACGCTAACAGATCCAACCGTAGACACTCTATGTCGCAGCAAAATGTCTTCGTGCATGGACTTTCTGCGATTGTTGCTGATCATAGATGCCCGCTTTGCTACCATACTGGATGGTCTTTCGGGAGACAAGGTAGATGTCTTTTTTCGTGGTATGACTCCGTTGCTATTGGGCGTAGTTTGGGGTATTTCCGTTATTGAAGACACGTTAGGGAGCTCAAAAGCATCGGAAGAAACGTCAGTGGGGACGGGATCAATGTTTAGCGTTGACATGCCCAGTTGTTTGCCAGATTTGCTGTTATCAAAACGAACCTGTCGTGCTGCTGCTAATGCTGGTGATAATGTCAGAACGTCGCTCTCAGTGCCATTCATCTGCTGAGGCTCCTCACTCAACGCTTTTGCGGGCGGTGCATTCACATCATCATTCAATGTCACTACCGTGGTCGGCATGGGTTCATCCACCACAGCAGACGCCAAATCTTTTTGCATTTGCTCCTCTTTTAATTTCCTCAAATTTTCGCGGCTCTTTCTGCTACTCACACTGCTTCTGCGAATGACCATTCCATTGGTATTCATTGCACTAGCGCTCACAGCATTTGTAGTACTGGACTTTGTAGGTTGAGGTATGGGCGGTTCCTGGATGGCGATGGTGGTACCGTTGACCACAGGCAAAGGCATACTAGCTACGGATGAGATGGTGGATGGAATGGAATCGTTGCTGCTGTTATTTGTGCTCGTCGTTAAGGAATCAGTATTAGCTTCGACAGCTTTGATGGAAGCTGGTATTTTAGGTGGAGAAGGCGGTAACTTTCCTAAAGGTGTGATTGCGGTAGGCTTTGGAGTAGGTGGAGGTGATTTTCTCGTGCTGCGAATTGACGGCGGTTTACTAGAAGGGGTAGCAGCATTAAGCTTGGGTGATTTGATGCTTCCGGGCGGTTGGATTAAGGGCGAGGCAATAGGAACTGTTGCAGGTAAAAAATCTGAAGATAACAGAGGCGGGGGAGGCTTTGGAGCATTTCGAGGGTTTTCGAATCTGCTCACATCATTGACAACAAAGCTCTTTCTACCCAGTGGCGAAGTTGGTGTCTGAGGACGAGCATTGATTTTGGGCACTTCAATAGACATTTTGGGCTTGTGGGGGCCCACTTCTTGGGCATTTTGACCATCTGGGGCTTGGTTATTACCATGATTCGATAGGGAAACTGGAAGAGACATTGAATGTGGCAGCTTATTAGTCTGTAAATTTTGATATTGATGAGATATCAAAGGTGATGATGGTCGTGAGGGAAGTCCGTTTACAGCGGACAATCTGGGCGAGTTTGAGCATGTCGAGCGGCGCTCCCAAGTTGGCTTTGGAGGCGTAAATTCGTCTTTATGTTCGATGGATCGTAGCCTGTTTGGCGTAAGCGACACTTTGACAGTGCCGCCCGACTTGATGAGATCGTCGAAATTCATGGCATGTGAAGCATTTGGGTCGTAGAGTGAATTAAGAGACGTCGCACGTGGTAGCATATCTCCATTAAAGGAATTGCGATTACTCTTGAAAAGATGGAACGTTGATTTTCTATTGCTGTTGATGCTGTAAGAACTTGCGCTAGTTGCTGTTGCGCTCGAGAAGGACATGGCGGAATGTGGCCGAGGGATCTCATGCGCCCTGGCTGCAGTTGATGCTGTGCTTTTTCGCGGATTGCTATCTTCAAAATAGTCCAAGTCGAGATCGTCAAATGTTATGTCCAGGAATGAACCTGTTTCGTCTGTGTAACGACAGCAATTGAGTTTACCTGATATTTATACAGAAGAAAATGCGGTGAAAAACTTACTCTGTTGATCATTGGAATAGCTCTTCCTATTATTATCTGTAGCCGCAGTGGTGGTTGGTAAATAGGACGCTCTTGGGGTATTTGTATTCGAGAAACCAGCTCTTTTCTATTTTTCTTTGTATAAGTATGTCTGTATGCCGCCAGTTTGATTTCGCGCTGATTTACCTCCATCTTTTCCTTCAAATCCATTCTATAAAATACATCACCCAGCTGTATATCGTCTACCAGTGCTAAAAACACCTCCTTGACACGAACGTAGTCTGTATCCTCATGCTCGGCTGTCATGGCAACAGCTGTCAAGAGATATTCTGCAATATGCTCCATGACAGTAGTTACATAAATAGCCACAATAGGCGAGATGGCCACCTTTGCGTTTGCGTCGTTCCTTTTGTGCCGTAGACTCTTTTGCAAATGTATTTGATCATCTTTGTCGGCCAATGTGCAATACTCGAAGCATTTTTCTCGCAAGAGCGACACAGCTTCGTCCAGAGGAAAATCCTTTCCAGCCAAGTTCCGCATGCGCTCGTACAAATCGTAGTCAATACTTTCGGTTTCTGTAAAGGTCTTGATTTCCAGCTCTGCTTCCACAATAGCGTTCCTCCCTAGCGTGGAGGGCAGTAGGCTGACGACTACCGACTTGATTTGAGATAGATCCAGCGACAGCGAACAATTCAGCAGCAGCATTATGAATTCATCCAGGAATTGGTTTATAGCCTGCAAAGCATCGGTTGACACTCGAAAAGGTCCAATCTCGGATATTATGGCATTGGCAGCTCTTTGGCAAATATAATGCTCATCTGACATCATGTGTGATTAGAGAGAGATAGAGAGAGAGAAAAAGAGAAAAAGATTAGTAAAACTGTAATATTCTGCAAGCTATTTTAAGGTACCTAATGTCATTAGTTGTATATATATTAAAAGGGGGAGGCGATATTAGTAAGGGGAGGAGGGATTCTGAGCGGGGGAATAATATGTAGCGTATTGATAATATGTATGTATAAGCCGAGAATAATTGATGCTCGATGTCTGTATACTCTTCAGAATAGCATCAAATAACGAGAGAGAGAAAGATAGTGAGGAAGAGAGGAGGGAAGAAGAGGAGAGACAAGAGCCTGTTTATCATCCCCCTTTTTCTTCACCTTGTTGCATCTTTCTCACTGAGTTATAAGTTGATAATATGATTTGTGTAACTGTTCATTTGCTAAAGTAAATCATTTATCCTTTATTCATACACTAAGCTGTGTATCCGTCACCACTTGCTAAAATTATCCGTCCAAGACACATCCTGGCTGGAGCTGGTCTGATTTTGCTGATATCTTTTCAATGAATGCTGGTAGTGCTCCCATTCCAGGTTTTGTTTTAAGCTCTCCGAGAGAGGATCTGATGAGGCTGCTGCAGCTGCTGCTAGATTGGAGGAGGAAGGAGGAACTGGCATTGACAGCGATTTCTGCACGGTTATGCGTGTTGGCATTGTAATGCTACTGCATTGCTCTGTCGGTGATACCGATGACGAGGAAAATAAGCTGGATAAAAGAGATGTCGTAGAGTATGGTTTATTAGGCCGCTTCTTTTGAAAATCGGATTGATAGGCAAATTCAAGTTCCTCATCAAACTCATCGTCGAAATCATCATCCTCTGTTGTGCATTCATTGTCTAGTAAATCCATAATATTCTGTCTATTTTCTGGCATTTTACTGTGGGTAATACCATCATTTGGCGTTTTTCTGAATTCTAATTCTGAAGGCATTGCTATTAATGCAGTTCTATAAAAAAGAATAACAATCCAAGTTTTATATGTGGTCTCGTAAAGGCGACTGGGTGAGACACTTTTTTTTCCTCGGAAAATCATTCGAGTGTCATGTCGGATTCATTTTATGCTTCTGCTCATCATATAGTAATCTGAAAGCCGATGGTCTTATGAGATGATCTTCTGATCGTGTCGATCTGCCATAGTCTTTCGCAAATCACCAGATAAAACGTTAATTTCATAAAAAATGAGTCTTTAAAAAAAACACATATACATGAACGTTTCTGACATGCCAATAAAATGCTTTGATTTACAGATCATCACTATCATATCCATGCATTGTTTAGTCCGGGTCGTTCAGTTGCATAAGCCAAACCCCTATATTAAAAAAGAATGCAGCAGATACAAAGTTGCCGAAGTGAAGGATAAAATAAAAAATGTGTTACAAGCTCTCTGAGCCGCGCTTAATTTTCAATGTACCAAAAATAATGGTATTACTTATTTTCTCAGATCTTTGAAGCTAAGCAATATATTCAATTTTTTTTTTCTGGGAGGGATTTGATATAAAAACCAACTAATATGTAAAAAGATAACTCGAAAGAACCATCTTTTAAACCAGGGTTGGGATTGTACCACTTCCTCACCCTTCGCTTCGGCAGATTTGGTATTGTTTGTTGTGCCTAACAGCCCTCGCTTCGGATTCCAAAGTGGCATGGCTGCTTGCATGAATCCTGGATGATCGGTTTATAGTAGTATTTTTCAAATGTATAGGAACCTTGATCCAGCGGCTTTCGCTTGTTTATTGTGTTGAACAAACGGGGGAAAGATTTGATCCTTAAAACTGCGGATTATAGATTTTTGATCCCTTCTAGACAACTTTGGAGGTCTTCCCGTGCGTTTCTCAACGGTTCCTTTGCCAATTTTCTCAGATCTGTTGACGCAATGGCGGATGGTATATACAGGGATTTCTCATTTCTCGTTCAATCTCTACGATCTTCTGCCCTGCAATTTTCCTGCCAATGATTATACTGCAAGTGTAATCATCGAGTTGTTGGCGATACTTTGGTAATATCTGAGAGTGCCAAATGTTGCTTATGCTTCAAAATATTTTTATCTGTAGTATTAGAGGAATGACAACATGCGAAGCATATCAAGTTATAATTTGAAAACACTTTGATAACAAGATAGTAAAAGGGTGGAAGCAAAACTAGAATGCAAGCTCATCAGCTTTATTGCAACCAAAACACACTAAACATTCATTCATTAGCAACAATATTTATAACACCAACATGTTTTCCGTACTCGTCGTACCATGCAGGGTAATTTTATCTCTTTAATTTTTTTTGTGATCAGAAAAATTGCACATAAGTTTGTAAATCCATAATGTCAAATATAAGCTGTTTTCGCAGAGCAGAAAAGAAGATTCTGCAGTTTTTTCGAATGCAACAAATAGTTGAAAAAAGTTAATTACAATACAAAAGAAAACCTGCCTAAAAATAATTTGAAAGACTCTCCTGATTTATTAGTCAAATATCAAGTATTTTCAATTGTATTTTACCAACAAACAAGGAGACTTTCAAGTTTCGAAGACCTTTTTTCCGCATTGTTTCTCTTTATCTAATTGAAAAAGGGTCTAGTAACAAAAGTTGATACTTTTAAAGGACGGTATTTGATAAAATCTATCAAAGAGACGACTAGTCAATCCATTTTTGCTAAATCAAATCGCAAACCCTTTTGACAGCTTGGCTTATCTCTGGCCAAATTACATCTCTATCAATACTCAAGTCAAAAGACGCTATCGATTATTTGGTAAAAGACATAGAAAATGCTCCAAACTTGCAACACTGTTCCATTTCAAGATTTCGCTTAGCATTCATTGATTTGGATCACTTGTATAGTGTATGTCAAATTCTTGGAGTACTTCATGAGTTCATCCTGTTGCCATAACCATCAGCTCCCAAAGGCGCTGATATATGAACGATAGGCGCTCTATCAGCCAGAAAAAATATCAAAAATGCAGAAATGCTTATTTTTATTGCCTCATTCGCATAGCGATGTATCTTTCAAGGGGATGTGTTCGAAAAAAATACAAGGATATTGAAAGCGAGCGTATTCAACTCATAAAAGAAGCTCATAAATCAGGTCATTTTGGTGAGAGCATTGTAATTACTGATGATTATGAGGCCAAGAAGTCTCCTGCCTTGACTATTTTTTTAAAGGCTGCTTCAAATTAAAGCGACTTTAATCTCTATTTTTATACGGTACAAGAGGCACCCTCAGGACACTAGTTCGGGAGTCCCACATTATAAGGACAGCCTGCTTGAGCTGTTCAATAAACTCACTTGCAATAATAATAACTCAAATGAAATTCGTGCAAAGATTAAAAAAAAGGTAAGTTTTAACTGTTAACTTTCTTTAGTTTCTACGTTATATTATTTGCTGTTACTATGGGAATCTATATCGATTTAAAAAATGGTATACAATGAGTTAATATTGAAAAGCATACTGATGCATTAACTCTTCTCCTTACGATCTTTTATTTAGAAATACACTTAAGCCTCGTATCCCAAAGTAAAGATCGATCTAATGTTTCGTGGAATATATTCGTTTCCGAGATGCGATCATTAATGCTTTCGAGATATGATAACACGCCTATGAGTGACTATAAAGCCGTTTGGAAGCAAGCGTTTAAGAACGCTGCTAATAGCTTATCTTATTCCATTGAATCGAACGAACAAGAAGATACATGGAATGAGGAAATCATTGATGCCCTCAAAGAAACAAAAACTTCAGAATCGAACTTTGATGAATCTTGTCATAAATTATGTACCTCGACTTCATCACTATTATACCAAAAAAAATTGTTACCAGTTGACTATTCGAACATGTCTGAAGTTTTTTCTAAACTTACAAAGAAGTGGAAATTAAAATCTGGGAGAATGGTAGAAGATGTTGTCTTTAAAGCTTCGAAAGAATTCATTGTAGAACAGTAAATACCTTGAATTTTTATTTATATTACTTTATTTGTTTTTCAGTAACTAACACTGGTTTAGTCCTGCTCATTCTTTTATATTTAATACAAAAGATCCAGCTTGGAAAGAAGCCTTCTCACAATCTGAGTTTGATGAAATAGAGGCTGCAGGAAACATCTTCCAATTCAACAAGCCGTTCCCTTCTGACTTACAAAACATCATACTCAAACTGAATAAAAAGGTAAACTCAAAGCATGAGTTGTACTACACATCTACTTACCTTATGTTTTAAAAGTCTAACTTTAGGGACATCTATGATGCAGTTGCCACTGTTGAAGCTCACCCAATTGATAATCCAGACAAATTCTGGTTAAAGCAAAGCATTTTAAACTATGCAATGCTGTTTATAGATAATGAAGTTCTATTACCATCAGAGACGGAACAAGATTTACTTGACGATGTATTCGGTTTTATAAAAACAAGCTGTAGACTTAGTGGAACTAAAGCTTATGGGTAAGAACATTCTATTGTTTGTACTTTGTTTAAACAATTAATTTGACTTATATGCTTTAATAGCGCTAAACAAAGTCAATCATCAAGTGAATGTAAAAACTCAACAAGATCAATAGGTTCTTTATCAAAAGTTCAACGGAAGCAGTCGGCTGAAAATGCTGATTTAAGCTTTAAATATATTTCTCATGAACTTTTCTGTCTCGAGATTGGCCTCAAGGATCATGGCCCAAACGATACCAAAGAATTGAATGAAAGTTCAATTAAAATACCATTAATGATGAAAAACTTCTATTTACATCTTATTTCTCAATATAAAATGAATCCAAATGGAATCAAAATAATGGGTATTATTATTAGTGGTAAGAAAAAGAAAATCAAAACTGGATAGTGTAAAATCAGGCAATGCTTTCATGGACAACAAAAAAATCGTTTTTTTTAAAAAAAAAAAAAAAAAAAAAAGTCCAAAAAAAAAAAAAAAAAAAAAAAAAAAAAAAAAAAAAAAAAAAAAAAAAAAAAGATGTTCAAATTAAAGATTTATCTCCCGTGTTTAGGCCCCAATATCAAAGCTTTGGGAATGTCGTTTAATAATGGATCCATGTCGCTTCTTTCTATCTCTGATAGACTTCATATGCCCGAATCTATTTGTGAAATACCACGCCTTCTTCCTCCGGTATTGAATCTCATATACAATTTAAACAAAGTGCTTAAATCAACTGCTAATGAATTGAAGGAGATGAACTCTTCTGTTTCCATCGAGCCGAAAATCAAGTTTTCTCTCCCCCCTTGCTTCGTCCCTGTTGCCGCGACAACTATCAATAAGAAGAGAAAGTCAAAAGAAAACCATTAGTACCTCCTTCAGCTTCCATTTATTTTATTATTACCTCTATTATTGTTATCGCCTATGCTATTGTCACTTATATTACTAGTACTCATCACTTATCATCGCTTCTATTATATCATGTGTAGCAACCCCCCAATTATTTTATATTCAATAAATTACTTCAGTACGTTTAACAGCCGTCATTTTATTCTTTTTTTATTGTAGATAGATTGAGACAATGAACTAGGCATACTTCGAGAAGATGGCCATCACAATGATTGCTAAAATTAACAAACGAACAAATACATAAGTACAGAACAATTAAGTCTTCTTTAGTTTCAAAGCAAAAAGCTCTTACTAGCAGGAATAACCACGAGAAGGTAGAGACTATGTATTCCCAAAAATGTTGTAAATTAAGCTACGGGCTGGAGAATGAAAACCCAGTAGAGGTAAACAAGGCATCCAGTCATCACGAAATTTAGAACAAACCCCACAGATC